>JAZHGK010006138.1:0-34029 GCA_037855215.1 Waitea zeae | reverse complement strand
AAAAAAAAAACCCCCCGCCGAAGCCGCCAACGATGCGTCAAAGGATGTTCGGAACCGGGTTCACTTCAGCACACGATCGCCGATCCTGCAGGCCGATCACAGCAGGCGCCCGATGGCGTCATTTGCATTGGCCCCGTCAGCATTTCAATTTCTTCACTCGTCCCCCCTCCCATGATGGCGGCCCAGGAACGCGTGGCCGCCACTCACCAGTCGGATCTGGCGATCTCACTGATTCACTTGTCCACTTCCCGAAAACTCAATACAATATACCGAGGGCACGTCTCAATTCAACCACACGCACTTCCTCCGTACCTGCACCACAAAGTCCTTGCGTCGCCCCTCCCCCCCCTCTCTCTCTCACTTCAAGAGACTTTACCCGCAACAAAACGTCGGTTTCAAAAGAGACATACAAGTCCGTGGATCGCGCGGATTTTGGTGGATGACTCCCAGCCTCCTGTTTGCTGTGCTCTCGAGATGACGGGTGGACATCGTCTGAAGCACTCACTTAGGGGAGACTCCGAATCGTACAAGAGTGCCCTCTCTCGAGCCTTTGAACCGCCAGGCTAAGACCCAGTACTCAGCCCACCCACCTCCCTCTCACACCCACTTCATCCGCTTCAGAAGCCAGCTTCACCCAAAAGTACAACAACGGCAACAATGGCCTCCCGTCGTCAAATGACCGAGTACGGACTTCCTTTCGCTTCCCAGTACTGCTACGTCGACAACGACCACCGGCCTGAACATCCCATATCTCGTCTTCCCGACGACCTGGGCTCAGCCCTCCAGCTGGCGCACGGCGTCGCCATCGACTACATCGTCTACCACCTGCCCCTCCGCGACGCGCTCGCCAGGATTGCGTCGGTCGTCAACCCGGTCCGCATCATCGACGTCGCCAACGAGAAGGCGATGGACGACGTCAGCCGCCGGAAGGTCATTGCCGCCCTCTCCAGGGCCCCTCCTGTCGTCGCCGTCGAGCTCTGGGACTTTTGTGCCCACCACAGGCAGCCCAACGGAGGGTGGCCCATCCAGGTTCAAGTCGATGTGGGTCGCACCCGCTTCCCTTTCTTCTTTCATGCTTCTTCCAGCGTTCACAGCCGCACACACTCACTTGCTTTTCTTCCCTCTTCTCGACAGCACGTCCGATCTCTCGCCTCGGCTATCCGCCAGCACGGCCCCAGGTCGATCGAAGCCGCCCGCCACCTCGTCCTCGTCGCGATGTTCATCGTGCACGAATACGCACACTGGTTCCGCAACCTCGGCGTCAGCGGCGTCTCTCGCCAGTGCCCTCCCGGCCTCTCGCCCCGCTCGATCGACTTTGTCAACACCAACGAGTGCTGGCACGGGGACGAGGACCTCATGGCGGGAGAAGTCGGCTACTGGCTCGAGGAGCAGATCGTTGGCGGGATCATCGGCTTCAGGGAGCAGGTCAAACACACGGACGCAGAGCAGGTAAGACACACTCGCCCTCTGTCTCTCCTATGCCCGCGATCTTGGCTGATCCACATGAACCCAGCAGCATGTAGTCTATTCCATCGACCGCCTCCTCTTGCGCAGCGTCATGCCTTCCCGTCAAAACCGCGAGGCCGAACGCCAGCAGTACATATCGTCCACGTTTGAACTTAAAGACGAGGACGTGCTCGTGCTCGCCGGATTCGACGAGAAAGAAGGCGACGCTACGACGACAAAATTTGAAAGGTACTTTCCGATTGCGTTGAGGGAGAAGGCGGCGATCCGCGGCCATCACCAGCTCGTCCACTTCCGTCGTCCCCGCATCCATCCGTGGTGATATGTTATTCTCAGTAAACAACATCGACCAAGTCTTATTCTAAGTATTAGCTTATACTTTTCTTTTCTCCTGTTTCTCCATCTAACATTAATTGATAATATTCGCCTTCTGGGTGTATTTATTGAATCTAATCATCTCGTCTTCTCTTCTCTTTTCCTCGCTCCTTAGCCTCCTTCCATTAATTGCTTGCCTCCTTTTGCCTCCTTTTGCCCAAGTTTCCTGGGTTCTTTAGCCGTGGGTGTAGTTCAACAAAGTTGTTTTTGTTTGCTGGGTAGTTGAATAAAAAAAGCTCTACTGGAGCAGCTCCTTCAATCCTGGGTCTTTTCCTCCGCTTGGTTTTGAGTATATAATTATGGTTATAGTAACACTAAGGTGTGAACGTTGTGCATAAGGAGCATAAATGGTAACATTTCTGGTACTCAAATCAATTCTAACCCGCATGAAGCCAGCTCGAGGTATCAAGAATAGAAAGCAGAAGCCAAAATTCCACACAAATCCAAGCATGAGCAACTGAGCCAGTCAAAACACGCTGTCTGAGTTGGTGTTCGACGCCTCACTCTGCACCGCACTAACTGCCCGCGAACGGGGTATTACTCGACTTGTAAACGACGCTTCAGGTACGCGGGAGTCTCCCGCGCGCCACAGCTGATGACCCTCTTCGCCGGGTAAGAAGGAACGCTCGTACGAGATCCAATCAGTCCCATCTCCATCGGCAGTAACGAAGAAACCCTCCTGCCCATAGGCCTGATTGAGCAGCCGCAGTTCGCGTACCGCATCGCTCGCGCTTATGACTGGCCTACCGTGCTCCCCCCTCTCGCATCGATTGACGGTGGGACTATGCATTCTGGGAGTATTGTCGTCGACGGGATCGGTATCGGCAGCTGTGAGAGAAGAGGTACCGGAGGAATTCGAATTCTGTCTCATAGTTGGTGTCAACGGCTCGGTGCTATCACGGACTGAGACAACCATTTCCTTCGCAAACTCCTCTCCAGCTTCCTCCTCTCCAACTGACAGGGGATCCTCGCTGCATTCGCTGTAGTTCTCAACAATTTCGTCCTCGTCGTCCTCCCACTCACTCTTCTCTACTATACCGCCCTTCTCGTGACCGAACAGGAAGAGCTCCATCAGGTCGACGTCCTCGCGGTCCCTCCTAGCCCATCCGGTGAAGTCACCGCGAAGCATTTCTTCTCGCCGGCGGTTGAAGGAGATCATGTGGTAGCGCATGACTGCGTCCCACTCGTATTGTACTGCAAGTGTGGCGAGGTGCGCAGTGTAGAGCATGAAGTTGATTGAGAGGAGGGCAGCATCAGCCTGGCGTACGTCGTGTGCGTGACGGGTAAGCACGGAAAAGTAGAGCAGGAGAGGACGGAGGACGCGGTCGGGGCTGGTGAGGTACCATCTATACTCGGAAAGGTTGCCGACGTCGCGCCGATGGGATGTGTCGCTGTTGTAAGGCGGCAGATGGTTCAGCGAGTGCGATGAGGGTTCGAGGCAAGTACTAATTTCAGCGTACGCCTCTTCACGCAGATCTGGGTCCAGTTTGTATAGCTCGTGCGCCCGGAGTTCGTGCCGGACGACGGTAAGGAGGGTTCCGACTTCAATATTGAAGAAGTCGTTGAGTAGCTCGGAAGAGATGTTAAGTGAGCATAGGGAAGTATGGTTTACGCGAGGCTCTCTCGGAAGTGACGATGGTGTCGATGTTGAGCGGGAATCTGTTCGTGGTCCTAAGTGAGGTTTTTTACTGGTCGACGTGAGATGGGATCCATGGGGAGTAGCCGAAGGAGAAACGCGATGCGTAGACATAAAAGCAAGGCAGAATCGAAAAAAGATGAGCAAAAAAAAGCCCGGAAAAAAGAGGCGAATGGTAGAGGAGTGGGCGAGCAGAGGCAACATGCTAGTGGGACTGAGAGGCTACAAGCTCGCTTTTTGTGTGTGTACGCTTCCTCATCCACAAGCGGATGTATTAGATTGAACCCATGATTGAATGAGACAGTGTCCACTTAATTCCACCAAACATGCCCATTTTGGGTGACTGATAAGATTTGTGGAACAGCTTCACGAAACGGCCGCGAGCGCTGATCGGTCGCTATGGAGAAGACAAACCTCGTGTTTGGTGCCCAAACCCCGCCAGCCTGTACCTGCGCCTTGCTTTTGTGAAAGTTGTGGTGGCGCTGTCGACAGTATGCGCCCAATCCACATGGGATCCGTGAGCGGCGTCAGATCATCGCGTCGCGGCAGGCGCTGAGAAGTGGTGAGTGTCGGACATAGGCTCATAAACGGGCTTTGATACCTCTTTGACATAGTCGTAAGGAGCTTCCCAGCCACTTGTTTCCTTCACCACTAAGGGCGGCGAAGATGAAAACGAGTGATACAACCGTGTGTCATGGATACGAAACAACACGTTGTCGACCCTCAATGTGAATCGAGCGAGGATAAAGATACATCCAGGCATAACGCGCTATTGAAAGACAAATGCGACGGTAACCAGTCACTTGTAAGACATCGGAAACCCATCCAAGAAAACACGTACAATTCTTATGAGCAGCGATGACGCTCCATTGTCGTCAAGCTCGCTCTCAAATAACGGAATTTCAGCATAGAATAAAATTGGATCGGGCCGGGTCAGTTCGGCCATGGGTATGGTATGTGCTGTGTTCACAGGGTCGGCATCTTGCCAGGATCCTTTTTGGCTTGAAGTATTGTGTCCTTGATAGAGTGTTGTGTACGTCCAATCATACGGTTTGGTGGGGACGGTCTTAGGCATAGGCAAACTGGAAGAAGGGTCGGATCTAACCAAACCAATAAAACCAAATGAAACGACCTGAGTAATGATGGACTATCAACCACAATATCCAACTCACCGACTTTTCAACCATTTCTCGGCGTAGCCAACCTTTACGCCGCCGTCGCCATCGCCCAGAGGACCGTTTTTCACCATTGAGAGCGCATTCTCCGCGTCAAAAGCATATTTCCACCCTGAAGGTTTGTGCTTGAGTTCAAGCACATTATTAGCGAACATCATTTCTGGAAGCGGTAGTCCTAGTTGTCCTTGGACTGTGTCATATTGACCGGCATTTGCAATGGGATTTGTGGACGCAAGAATGACCCAATCCTTCAGCTCAATGGATCTAGAGTTTGGAGACTCGTATAATCTGTGCTCTGGAACAGCAATAGCAGGCTCAGCTGAAGCCATGGAGTCGTGAAGGATGGGCAAAGGACAAGTCACGTCCAGCCGCGCCAGGATCACTGCGCGTCTTCATCTTCTCCGTCACGCTCACTCACTAGCACTCACTTACAACACAACAATGGAAGAAACTCGCGCATCAACGCCTGAAGCGCCTCCAGAAGATCTTTGGTCGTCCATCTTGGACTCTGTGTCAACTTCGCGCTCGATTCCATCTAAGCAAGTTGTCATTCTCGGCGAGCCATCCTCTGGGAAATCGTCGCTTGCCGCTGCGCTGTTAAACCGTACACGCCCCGCCGATGAGGACAAGCAAGAAGGGCATCTCGACTTTGCCCTTGGTTATGACTGGGCAGATGTGCGTGACGACGCTGACGAGGGTGCGCGATTGTCTCCTTTGCGCGGCTGGTCGTCAGGCTGAGTATATGCAGACACCCTGGCACGTTTATCTGTATACGTGGTGCCGTCGTCTGCACCGTCGTGTACTGCGTTGTTTCCTCATTTTGTGCCACCGAGGACATGCTTGCCGCATACCGCGTTTATGATTGTGTTGGATTGGACGCGTCCATGGGCTTTCGTTGAGGAGCTTGAGACGTGGTTATCCTGGATTGAAGATTGGGCAGCTGGCGATAATTCGCGCGAGCTAGAAGTCGTGCGAGAGGAGGGCAGAGAACGACGTAAGCATCCTGATTTTCTCCGCCCTGACGCAGCGAGTTGATTGAACCCTTAGTCCAATCGTACTTGCAGAACTATACGGAGCCATCCGCCGACCCTTTACCAGCAGGCACTTCCCTCTCAAACACTGTTCTTCCCCTCGGTCCCGGAACCTTTACTCATAACACATCTGGTGTTCCCATTATGGTTGTCTGCACAAAAGCTGACCTCATCGACGACACTGAAAACATGGCTAGTGCCAACGTAATGGTGAAAGGCAAAGGCGGCGAATGGGAGGAGAGAACAGACGGCGTTATGCAAGTGCTCCGGACAGTATGCCTCAAATGTATGTGGCGAACGTCAGTTACACCATCTTTTTGCTTCTCAATTCCCCATTCGTCCCCTTAGATGGTGCCGCATTATTTTACACCACCCTTGATTCGGAAACGTTGCGGACCGTCAGGCAATATGCGTTACATATGCTTTTTGCTCCGCCCGCTTCTACTTCCAACGCCATGGGCGAGGCTACTGCGCCTGCTCGCAACCCGTTCCCATTCAAACACCCGCCTAACACATTGGATCGTGATCGCATTGTCGTACCTGCAGGATGGGATAGCTGGGGGAAGATTGCTGTTCTTCGGGAGGGCTTCGACGCAAAAGCATGGGGCGAAGCTTGGGAACGTGATTTCACTGAAGAGGGAGACGAAGCACCAGCTGATGGCGCATTGACGTTGTTTGCGACGTTGGTCCCCGACGCATCCGTCAAGGTGGGTAGTTGCATATCTGAACCATATACATATTGCTGAGCTTGTTGCAGCCACCTCCTCCCCCAGCCTTTAACAATCCTATGCCGGAGCAGACTTTCCTCGCCAAACACTATGATGAGAATGCGAAAAAACCAGACCGTGATCCGCGCGGCGCGTTTCGAGATCCTGCTTCGGCAACGGCTGGTATCGTCGGTCCACTGGGTAGTTCTTCTTTCTCATTGCCCACTGTCGAACGTGCACTCTCTGAGATGGAAGCGGGCGGGCTTGCTGAACGGAACCCGCTATCTTCCAGCATCGGGCCTGATGGAGCGCGGAAGGCCGGTACCGCTTCGGGTGCCCGCGGCGCACCGATTCCAGTACGAGCTGGGTCAACGACGCTGGCGCCTGGTGCACCTGGCAGTACGCGCTCTTCGACACCTGGGGCGTCTGGATCACCGCCGGCGGGGCAAACCCAGCATGAGGTTCTCCACAACTTCTTCCAGAGTCTGCTCACACCGAGGGACCGTGCGATTGCAGCTGGTGCTCGCCCGCCGACAGCCAATGCTGGCGCGGGTGCACGGACAACTAACGGGGGCGCTGAGGCTGAAGAGAGCGAACCAGCTTAATCATAAAGGGAGACGCCATAGTTTTATGTACTCTTTTACGGATGTATGTGGATAGAATTTGGCCTATTATCAGCTATATTGTCACTTTCTTTATAAGACATAAACCGGATTGCCTCAAATAGTACTCAGGCGACGGGGATTATGTTCATCAAATTATAGAATTCAATTAGCTATATACAGCTCTTGAGATGACATCTATGTATATAGTCGCTAAGCACTATACAAGAAAGCTGCCTGTGGATCAGCCTCATTTCCGAGACTGAGCCTGTGTATGGGTTCCGCCGACCAATCCCACATGGGCGCTTGAGTATAAGCGCTGGGAGCTTCGGTGCTACCGAAATTTCCTGCCCCTCAGCGTCCACCCAAGCATTCTCTTCCCACCTCCGCTATGGATGTGTCTGACATTCTTACCGCTCATAAGCTCAAGCAGTGAGTGTATTGCTATCTCGAGAAAAATTCTTGGCTTAGTTGCTCTCTTAGGCAGTCTATTCTTGTTGAGAAAGAAGTCCCTCTTGATGTTGATTCAGGTTTCCTTCTCGTGAGTGACTATAACGAGGTGGATGAGGAGTCCTACGAGTGAGTGGAAAGGATTTGTATTTATCCTTGCTGCTAACCTGGATAATGTCAGAGAAAACTTGGAAGAGTACCTTCAGTCAATAGCTCGTGATGGCGTTCAAACATTAATATCATCCCTTTTTACCCTCCCGACCAACCCCACAACAGACGGGCCACTCGCGCAGCTGCCACCGCCTGTTTTCCAACTCCCTCGCGCAAAACCACTCCCTAAAGCAAAACCTTTAACTAAATGGGAACAATTTGCTCGTGCTAAGGGTATCAACAAGAAGCGGGCGGATCGCAAGGTTTGGGACGAGGAGAAGCAAGACTGGGTTGCACGCTGGGGCCGTGACGGAAAGAACAAAGAGAAGGAAACTCAGTGGGCTACTGAGGTGCCTGCAAACGCACCGGTTGACTTTGATCCGGCCAAGGCTGCTCGGGATGCGCGCAAGTCCCGTGTTGCGAAAAACGAGCGTCAGCGACTACAAAATGTAGCTCGTGCACAGGGCTCGGCGGGTTCTTCGACCTTGCAAGAGCGAAAAAGCGACATCGATCGCACACTTGCCACAACACGCGTGAGCACGGCCAGCATGGGTCGATTTGACCGGAAGTTAGAGGGCGAGAAGCCGATGAAGGGAGTGAAACGCAAGGTACAAGACTGTCTTATTTCAAAAGAAGCTATTCACTGATAGTCTTTCCAGTTCGACCCTACAGAGACTTCTGCATCTGACGAGAGAAAGGCATCTATAGCTCTCAGTAAGCATGCCTCACCTTTATACGTCATCTATAACTTACGCGAATGCAGTCAACAAAATGGACAGTGATGCTTCAAAGATTAGACGACCATCGAGTGGTACCCCCAAGAATGATACTTTGAATGTTAGGAAGGCAATACGTTCCACAAGCAAAGGGAGAGGGAGTGCTTCTCTCGCCAAAAGCTCAAGCACAAAAACTAATCGAAAAGGGAAGTAATTCTTATAGTTACGTTGTATTACAGAGTGGACCCATCTAAAGTATAAGGGGTGCACCAATATGTGATCACGAGAAAGGTCACGTCGTCGTGTTGAAAAGAATACCTTGTCAATCTAGTTAAAAAGCTCAATCAGACTCCATTGGTATGTCGAGATGCCCGATTTCAGCCTTCCGTTTTAAGACCCTCTTGGCAATCTTGACAGGGCCCGCAATAAATGAATTGAAGCAGTCTGGTGGTTTGACATAATAGTCTTGCTCCGTTGGCTCCGTAATGTTATGCCTGAGAAGCTTTTTGAACAGGAAGTTATTAACACTGGTCATCTGGAACTCACTTGCGGGCAAGATGATGCTCAAGCACAGAGGGTGGACTGTCTTCAAGCTCGTCGCAATGTTTGCATGTCCACGCGTATGTCCACGAATATTCCTTAAGCGAGCGAGCTTTCTCGAGTCGAAGGGCAATTTCAGTATGATCCGATGGCAGTAATGTGACCATTTTGGTGGTAATGGTTTGTAGCTGATGTTCATAAACTAGGTGGTGAACCTGGATTGGAGGTCAGGTTTTCAAGGAAAATTCGACTTCAACAAAAACCAAACCATAGAGCGCCAGTTGTAAACTCTTCTCTCAGGCTCTTTACTAAATAAACACTTTTTCATTTCGCAGACGTAGCGAGAGTTGGCGGCATCCATGTCGACTCGTGTCGCGGTTTTCGGGTTCAATTTGCATTGTTCCAGAAGAGAATGGATAAGGGTCCGAGCAGCGTGATGAGCGGTGATAGTGTTTTGACAGTTCCAAGGCAGGGTTCCACTCGACAATGCGAATGCGATCTCGCCAAACATATTTAGCCCAGTTTCAGGCACATTCGTATAGTTGCAATAGCAGCGATGACGAAGCGCCTCTCCTGCAGTGTATAGACCTGGTCCACAACTACATTGGAACACAGCCAAAGCCGAGGAAAACAGTTGAGTATGGTTAGCATTCCCCTTGGATTCTTTATTCTGAAGCGATGCTACACATATAACTTTTTTCGTGTCTTTGTAATCTGGCGAAAAACCTTCAGATAATGATGGCAACGACAATAACAACGCATTAGAGACGACGTTTGCTTACCTCCGAAACAAAGTTCTTCACCAAGGAAAAGTGCTTCATCAGCATCGCGCAAGAGCGACAAGAGATGTGTCTCTTGGCCCAGTTTCCAGTCTCGAATGAGGTTGGGCAACTCCTCAAGCCCCGCATCAAACATGGACGCAGTGACAGCATCTTCATCTTGATCATCGATTGGAAGCTCAAGAATCTGCTTAAAAGGACTCATGTAGCACACTTCAACAACTCTGGGTAAGTAGAGTTTCTCTTCTTTAGAAAGCTGCGCTCGGTACTGTTCGAAGCCACTATGAATGGTCGAGGTGCGACTTCGTAGCCGGTTTACCCTAAGTTCCTGGAGACGAACGATACGAATTTCGTCCATAACCTGCTGTAGGACGGGTTTTATGTTCTCCCAAGCTTGCGGACGCAAAATTCAACAAACCAAATTGACACGATTGAAAGAGCGCAAATAAAATCACCTTTGGGAGTTAAAGGTCGAGCTATGTGAACAAGACTATGACGCCTGAACATCCTGCACTGCGGATTTCTTTGCCAGGATTGTAAAAAGTCGACTTCCTTTGAGTAGCCTAATTTTTCGAAGCACTGAAGGATACTGCAGCAACGTTAAATCAAGCCTACATTTGGAATAGTGAAGCTGTATACATACTCGTTCAGTCGCTTTTGTCTGACACCGTCAAGCAGCTCTTCTCGATCAGACTGAAATTCTTCAAACCATTGCGCGCATTGTTGTATCATCTAGACAAATGAATCAGTTGGGTCCTTTTTTTCTAAGGTAACTGCTGTAGGGTTTACCGGATCTTTCATGCGAGCTTCAGCCTCGGTCTTCTTTTTCTCCACAAATTCAATCCTCAGATCTTCTGATTCAATCGAATCGTAATAGTCCCTGACGGTTTGATACTCCTTCCTCAGATATCGACTGTGATTTCCGTTTAATCCTTCTCCTGTTAGAATAGAACAATAAGTACTGTAAAAATCGGTTGAACAACTGCTTCCATACGGTAGTAATGATGCCTCGCGAAAGGGAGACAACCTTGAAGAACGTTTTCCTTTTTCATGCATACGAACGGGCTATCTTTGCCGCCTCTGTAACCAAACCATTAACAAAAACAACTTGTTCAGATTTTGTGATGAGGCGAGGCTCACTGGCAAAGGCAGTTTTTGCATGTACGAACACGCAACGTCCAAAGTATTGCTTTAGATCCAGAACTTCCACAAAACTAATTCCGTGAGCCTAAATTAATTGTGTAAGAAAAGAGAAAAGCTCACGAAGCAATGAGAATCGAATACGAGGCGAGTCCAACCTGGCTCTTGCATGTCTGCAGGGCAATTCGGCAAGCCCTCAACTTGTGCGAGAGCGTCCGCCCAGACTGAGCGTGCGCTTCGTTTGAGGAGTACCGCCCTAAGAGACTTAGTAAGACGCGATAGGCGCAACAAGTCCAGTGGATGCAAATGACGGAAAATCTATGTCAACCAGCGTATCAAATAATCAATGTTTTGTTGCTGCCAGGGACTACCAAGTGAGCGTAACTACCTCATAAAGAATATCAAGAGGCATGGATAGCAGAGAAGAAAGCTTTCCCTTCCTTCTCACCACGGTGTTAGTTGACAGACTAATCGACGCGCTGTTACTAGAATTTATTGAGCAAGTTTTTCCTTTGTGCCACGTTTGCTTAGAACGCACTGGTCTTTGGTCCTTTTAGCTTCATGCTTGCGGCTTGAGACTGTTGATGGCTTAGGTTGCCTGGCTTGCAGACGAGATGAGCGACGGGGACTTTTAGGTTTCATGCTGTAACAGAGTGAGGGTAAAGGAACAGAGATGCGCTGCAGATAGTCGTCATAAGGGTGAGTGGTGCAGCTTATAAGCACATTCAGTTAGCCTTTGTCGGACACATTCAGGTGCCGACCGCTTATAATTCAAACCCGCGGGTCGAAAAGTGTGCTAGTGATAAATGATGTCTGATGCCAAGTAGCAAGCCCGGACATAAGAGTGACAAGCCTCATAGCCCTCCGCCTATTAAACCAGCAGACAAAAGCCATAAATTTGCTTATCACGTCTCTCGCTTTGTCCGATATTTTGTGTTCAAGAATAGTTGCATCTTCGAGAAATCGAGCAAATAGTAGAGTGCTTGGTTAAAGCGGGACACATTAATATCGCATTCGGACCAACAGTGACCTTCGAGAATGAAGAACTTGCGTAGAGCCCCGGTTATAGTTGTCACTTGCTTCGTGACGAGAGCAGCTGGTACAAATTCAACAGCACATCCATATACGCATGTATGACTTGTCTTCGGAGCCAGTGATTTTAGTCGTGCTTTGTCGTGAAAGGGGTGGTTCCATTCACGTGATCCTAGCCTTAGGGTTCCACCCTCCCACCACCTGCTTCACTACCTCGCCTTGAGTTTGGTTCTTGACAGCGTTCTATCACTCGTAAGTACCAGTGAAAAATAACACTGACATTATGCTATATTTTTGTGTTGTTTGCAGCGTCAAGCCGACTACACTGCCACTCCGGCTACCCCTACGCCAAGCACCACCGTCGTCTGAGCCCCATCGCTTTTTGTACTCTCCCAATGGCCTTTGCCCAGCCGTTTCCACTCGCTCAAAGCCTTCAGCAGCCCTCCGCACAAGTTTTTGCGCCTGATTTAGCTGTTCGGCTCATTTGCCCGGAATGTCGTGATCCAAACCCACACATTGTCGAGGAGTTCAGCAGTGGGGACCTTGTTTGTGGTGTTTGCGGATTGGTGTTGGGAGACCGAGTCGTCGACACAAGAAGTGAATGGCGCGTGAGTAACCTTGTTGTTTGACAACGTTTTACTTTTGGTTACTAAGCACAGAATTAGACCTTTGCCAATGACGAAGGCGACGACCCTTCTCGTGTTGGTGCGGCTTCGGACCCCCTACTCGATGGAATGGAGCAATTGGACACCCACATCTCTTTCAAGGATGGTGGCTCGGGTATCGCTCGTGAACTTCAGCGTGCCGCTTCACGGTCACAGGCTTCACGTCAAGAGCGGAACTTGTTGTCCGCCTTCCGTGACATTGCCAGTTGGTGCGACCAGTTTTCATTACCGAAGACCATCAGCGACATCGCAAAACAGCTGTATAAACGCGCAGATGAGGAGAAGATTTTACGTGGCAAGTCCGCAGACGCAGTCATCGCAGCGTGTATCTTCATCGCCTGCCGACAGGCACACGTTCCTCGCAGTTTCAAGGAAATCTGTAACCTGACTCATGTGCCGAAGAAGACTTTGGGACAGTGCTACAAGGCGCTTGAACAGGCGTTCAATCTTACTCCTGGCGCGAGTGCGCGTGACGCTGTTGTCACTGGGCCAGAGGATTTGCTGGTGAGATATTGCAATCACCTAGACCTACCGGCGCGCGTGCAGCCCATATGTCGAGACGTTATTCTTGCCGCGCGCGATCATGGGATTGCCGACGGACGGAGTCCCATCTCAATTGCAGGAAGCGCCATCTATTTCACCTGTCACCTTCTTGGCGAACCGAGGTCGGCACGAGAGATTAGCTCTGTAGCTGGTGTTAGCGAAGGCACGATCAAGCTCGTCTACCGTTCGTATTACAATGACAAGGAGAAGTTAGTGAAACAGGAATGGATTGACGAGGGAAAGGCAAAGCTGGATCGCCTCCCTAATGAATCGGCACGTTGATACATCCATTTGTTGTATGCGTACATATGTACATAAAAAGTGTTCATATTGGCCATATAATATATGTCTTGTCTACAAACTTCTAGAGTGGCTCTTCTAAATGGACCCATGGCACTGTCATGAAAAGAAGCTAATTGGTATTTCCTTCACAGAACATGAAGCTCAATGTCGCATAGTAAAGGATAGCCGTCTACTATGTAAGGAATATAAAAACGAGTGCACGATCGACACAGAGATAGGGACAAAAGTGGAGAATTTAGGTAAGAGTTGGTGAACTATGTACAGTTTTTCATCAAGCCTCCGACTTGATAATATCAGCCGCTGAAAAACGTGGCATTAGGGATGTGTTAAAAGGAAACTACTAAGGTAATCGCACCTTGTTCTGCAATAGCATATACGGATGCTACGCGTCCAACACTTGGTTAGTACGGGCCTTTGGTTGAGAGCTGAGATACTCACCAACTGAGTGGGCAGCAAAATGTATAGGAACAATAGATAGATCAACAACGCGCAAGTTTTCGGTACCGTACACCTATCATCAACTTGTTAACGAAGATATCAAGAACAAAGCGACCTTGCGTACCTTAAGTCGGTTGTCAACCACACCACCTTTTTCCTTCGGGAGCATAGACGCTGTGCCGCAGCTATCTGCAGAGGCTTTAGAACAAAATTCATTCCGGTAATATTACACTTACGATATGTGGTAAACAGGTAACTTTTGAGCCAGTCTAAATAAAAAAAAAGCCTTTAGCCGTTTGTTGCTCTGCCAATATCAATGACTCACTCTTGATCTGTTCATCATCCTTGACCTCAGGTCCTGGGTTGATTTCGCTGACAATCATACTCTTGAAGGGCTCAACTTCCGCGAGCTTGCGAGCAAATTTAATTTGCTCAACAAAAGTAAGAAGGTCTATGTTGTATGGTCAGCTATAAGGCCTAGCGGTAGCAAGGAAGCTGCGTGCCAGTTTCTTCCTCAAAGTAGTGCGGATCGTATGCCGCATCAACGGACGCAGAATTTGATGTGATATGCTGGACGTTACTCAGCAACCTAAGCGTATAAGCATATGATTTCCGCTTACCGCATTGCCCCTGGATAGGCAATGGTTCATTGCCATCATAGCAGTGATGTACTTTTTTCCTGGCTGCGGAGTATCTGCGAAACTTAATCAGCATTTTTCTATGCTCTCTCTATGCCCAAACGGCTTACTTGGGGCGGAGAAGAAGCCAGGGAAAGAGATCACTTCGCAGCCCGGAGCGCGACGCTCCCGACGCTCAAGCTGAATCTTGTAGAAGTCAAGTAGCCCCGGCGGATAAGAATCAGCGCTCTTCGCAACTTTAGCCTTAAGATTAAGATAGATGTCCTCCGCGCGCTCTGAAATCATTTCTAGTGGAGTGAACGCAAACTAGGACGTGTCAGCACTAAGGTGAATGTAATGATGCAAACTGTTGATCAGACGTACTCCTACGACCCCAGTCGTAAACATCCCCTGTCCGGCTTTGCTATATGAACCGTCAGCAACAATACATAAGGAGCTGAACATGCGGCTCACTGGAGCTCCACGTGCTCCTCGGCAACCTTGGGATCTCTCAGCACGTCGAGGGTGTCATAAGATACATCATCTTTCAGCTCCCATGACAATGATGCGAAGATATGCTCTTGCAAGTTCTCGCCCACGGATGGAAGATCGATTTTGAGTGGAATCTGAAGCTTGTTGAGCAAAGCAGAGTCTCCGATTCCAGAAAGCTCAAGGATCTGGGGAGTCTTAAGTGCCCTGTATACACGATCAGTCTTGGCGAGTTATAGAAACTATGCGTGACTTGCCCAGCAGAGAGTATAACCTCCTTCTTGGCATAAAGTGTACCTGTCGAACCAACAGAGGAAAACTCGACACCCTTCGCGATAGCTTTGCCATTGGGTCCATCATCAAGAATGACACGGTGGACAAGGGAAGAAACAAGAACATTCAGGTTGGGGCGGGAAGCATTGGGGAGATAGAAAGCCTGCCAATGAAACGTCAAATAAGTCTGATTGGCGGTGACAGAAGGTACGTACTGTTGTAGCATAACTGCGAGTATGCGTTGTGGGGTCGAGTGTGCTTGGAGAGAAGAAAACGCCGGTTGGCTAGGGTGAAAATATCAGATCAGATTGAGTGAGGATAGCCCTGGTATAACCCACATCGCCATTAAGCTGAAAGTACTACATGAGTAGATAGTTTATGTTGCACAAAAGCCTTACATACCGGATCCCGGGCAAGAGGAATGCCAAAATTTAGCAAAGCCTGGTTCCATTAGATGGCAACTCCTTTGGGCAAGGCATACAAACATACCTGCTGAAGCTCAAGCTCTGCAGCGGCAACCTTTCCAGGAAACGCGGTGAGAAGAGGGGCTTTTCTAGAGGTCAGCATATCATACTCTCGTTACTCATACAGAATTGAAACGCAAACCGTTTGCATCAGTTTGGCGACTGTCAGGCTGTAAATTGCGCTTTTTGCGGTCCTCGTCAGTAGGGTACACGAATCTGAGGAAAATACAAGTAATCAGTGGTGCAAAAATCGATATGTTAGAAGGGATATACCGTTCTGCCCGGGAGAGATATCTACAATAGCCAGTCTGATAAGCATACAAGGTGTTATGTAAGACTGAGAGTTGTGCGCACTTGCAGTAGTTCTTCCAGTTCCAGCCTTCATTTCCAAGTCTCTCGAAATCTGAAAGTATGGATTAACATCGAAGGAGGCATAAGTAACACGATACCCACCATCAATGTCAGATGACGGAGGCTTGGACCAGACCATAAAGTTGATAGCAGAGCTACCTCCGAGACCCTTGCCCCTATACATATGCCGTAAGTAAGAGCAACTTTGTGAGTAAGATGGGCAAGCCTACCGCTGCCAGGGAAACTCGGTCCCGTTTGCGAACTTTTGTGGAACCTTACCACAAGGTCGTTTGTATGCATTGAAGGATAAGACTGAGGGCGGAAATGGCTCACCGTTTTGTGTCCCTGCCGGTTTTTGTTAGCGTTTGGAGCCAAAATCATTTCAAGCAATTTGTCGTACCCATTCATAGGCTGGATTGCCAAAGTGTGCACCATATGAAGCAGGGCGCAATATGACGGGATCGTTTAGATTCGCTTCACCTGCCTCGATGACGAGGACGGTCGTGTTTGCGTCCTCACTTAGGCGGGCTGCGAGGCAAAGCCCAGCTGTCTGTGTGGGGAAGTAAGCAGATGGCGTAACCAGCACAGCGCCCAAGTCATCGTACCCCACCGCCTATGCAGAAACATGTCAGAACAGATTGACCCCGGAGATCGACGTTCGATCACGCACCACAGATGATGTAGTCGTATGTATTTTCGCGAGCCTGTTCGGGAGTGACTAGCATGGTGGGCAGGAAGGATGAGACCAGAAACGAAGTGAGCTAGGGAGAAAGGGAGGGGAGAGAAGATCTTTGGGAGTGAGCTAGCGCCAGGAGACTTAGAGTTTATATTCAGACGAGGGCCCCGCTCTCCGAACTTCCTTGCCAGAAAGCATTTCACCCAGGCCCATCTTAACTCCCATTCATGCCACGAGGAGTGAACTCGGTGAACCCGGTGATAGCCAAGTCTAAGACGAAGGGTTCGAGAAGCAAGCATTGCTATCACCACCATGGCACCTCGATGAAAATCGTATTTCCGGCGAACAGAACCTATCATGGTAGGCTAACGTGGGAGGTACGCGTGGAGAAAGTGGTCATGGAAATAGATTTGTTCCAGTGTCTGTGGTGATGAGCGAACTCGAGGCTATGTGCGCCCTGGCTTCGGGTTCTTCTCGAGCATTGAGCCTCATGCACACAATTTTCTGATAGATTTGTGCCCCAACTCTATCAAAATCAGACCCGGGAAAGGGTCGTGTGCTGTGGCTTTCCGAGCCAGGTCTTTCGTATAGTGCACGGTCATGAAGGAATCTGGATGGCTGTGGGTCGAATATCCGAAACGTGGGGGTTAAGTAAGCGGGGATGATGGCCGCGGTTGGAAGAGAGAAGGTCCCCTCATAGTCTCGTCGGACCCGTAGCACCAGCACCGAGTCTTCCTCTCACCGCCAAGTTCCTCTTCATACCCGGTGATTCCTCCTCCTCTTCGTTATCCCAACCTATCGTCGCGATGTCCGCAGTCGAAAACCCAGAGGTCCCAACTCGTCACACTCCACTCCCACGGACTTCGTCGCAGCCTCCACCAAAGGGGATTCTGAAGACATCTACGCTGCCTCCGCCTGCAAGTGGAATACCTACCCCAGGAGGCTCCCAGCAGTCAGTTTGTTGCAGTTTCCGGGTCTCGCTCATCTCACGCTGATGCGTGTGCTTCTCAGCTTACAATGGGACGAAGAGAATATCGATGCGACCGAAAAGGAAAAGGAAGCGACGACCCGGATGACTATTGACGAGCCGAAGACGCCTTTCGTGCGCTACAACGCCGAGACTGATACGGTCGAGGGCGGTGAGCTTTCTCCAGTGCCACATAGCAGTTGAGATTCGTGACCAGTTTCATCCCTAGATATTCCTTCTTTGGATTTGTACGGCCGGCACATTCCAGAGGGTGGCCGCACCCAATCGCCAACGGGAGACTCAGAACCCCAATCACCCTCCAGCCCCCGCCGACCTTCCGTTTCCGGTCGCTCAAGTGGTGGTAGCTCCGCTGGAAGTCGGAGCACAAGTTTCAACCTACCCGACGAAGCTCGGCGGACGATCCATCTGGAAGATCGCGATCGTGGAGGCGAAGTTGGCGAAGACGACGAGATGGATGAAGAGGGTGCGTCTATCCCCTCCTGTGCTAAAAGGAAAAGAAAAAAAAAAAAAAGGTTCTAACTTGACTAAAGCTGCTGCCAAGCATGCCGCTTTTGTGCGTGCTCGAGGCAGACACTATTCAAACGAGGCAGAAGCGATGAAGGTCCGTCACAGAGTTTGTCCGCTTTCTGGCTCGACGCTGATGCCCAGCCTATACCAGCGTGCTCAGAAGTTGCTCGAAGAGGAAGATGACGAGTCCTCGGCTGCCGATACAAGTGAGGTAACTGAAGACGACGATAAGTCCGCGGAGGATGTGCCCCCAGTCCCACCCCTGCCATCAGTAAATGGCGTCCGCCGTCCGTCGTGAGAAACGAGATAGGCAAACATCTTGAAATTATGTAAGAGTGAGTATAGGAAATGTATCGCTGCGACTTTGCATATTCGAATTCATGTATGTCCTTGGATCTCTCCAAATCTACGGTTCCAGATAAAGAACGAACGATGACGACGGTTTCAACAAATGAATCAACCAGTTTCGGCGCCAATGGTCACGTGCTAGATATTTTCCCCAAGATCCTACTCGGGTTTCTTGCTATTAATTTCTCCTTCTGCATTGTCCCTGGGCCTCCCTTGAATCGCCATGTCTACAGATCCAGCTGGAAAAGGCATCCTCTTGAAAGCGGATCCGATTGCGAACGTGTTTCGTGAAGAGATCAAGAAGACTCTCGCCGAAAGACCGCGCCCACCGAAGCTCGTTGGCATCTTGTCCACCACATCGGCACCGAGCAAGTTTTACGCCGATTTCACGAAGAAGCAATGTGATGAGCTCGGCGTCGAGTTCGTCCTGCGTCTCACTGGAGCTGCGTCCGACCCATCCAGTGCGGAAGGAGACGGCGCTGAGGAGGCGATTATTGAGGCGAATGAGGATGACACTGTTGACGGGATTATGGTACGTCGTTCAATAGACCCTTCGTGTTTATATGAGCGAGCTCAAGCTATTCGTTAGGTGTATTACCCTATCTTTGGCTCTCAACAGGTTTGCATTGGACAGCTTACATTTGAAATCCAACATTGATGTTATCTGGATTCAAGGACCATTATTTGCAACAGGTGCGCAGCGTAACGATGCACATGATCAGATATTGACTATGCTATAGATTGTCTCACCACTGAAAGATGTAGAAGGCTTGAACTTCAAGTTTCATTATAACTTATACCATAAGTAATCCCGCTTTACAATTTTTCTTGGCAAGCATTTAACAATGGTTACTATAGTATTCGCTTCATAAGCCCAAAGTCGTTGACAACGACTCAGATACCACCCGAAACGCAGACGTCGTCTTCACCAGATACTGCACCTCCTGGAACTGTCAAATCTATACTCCCATGCACACCGCTGGCGATAGTGAAATGTCTCGAAAGACTTGGCGTGTATAACAGCGTTCTTCCATATGGTGACCGTGCGTACGGAAAGACGGTCGTTGTCATTAATAGGTTCGCTCACTGTCTTATCTGAACTGGAGTCGAAGTGGCTGACCTATTCCAGATCCGAGGTGGTCGGCCGTCCACTGGCTGCATTGCTTGCCAATGATGGTGCGCGCGTATTTTCAGTTGACATCAAGGACACTCAGGTTGGTTCTGTAATGACCATTTTAGACTTGCTAACGACAAGCATTCGGATAGGAATACACCAAGAGACCACGGGTGGAAGGCGAAAATGCTCGCAGATACCACACACGGCATGTCGTTCACCCGAGTTCACTCTCACTCCAAGAAATTCTAGCGATGGCAGACGTGGTAGTTTCTGCTGTTCCTAGCCCTGATTACAAAGTCAAGACCGAGTGGCTCAAGGATGGTGTTATTTGCCTAAACGTCGCGGCTGACAAAAACTTCGAAAAGGATGTTCGTGAGAAGGTAACCTACCGCCCACTCATCTGTGAAGGCTTATACTAACACATTATACTATCAAAGGCGTCGATGTACCTTCCAACAATTGGGAAGGTCACCATCATGATACTCCTCCGCAATCTGTGAGTGGATCCGTTAATTCTACGACATGTGCTCATAAGAAATCAGCCTGCGTTTGCAGCTATACAAGGAAGTGGAGTAGTAAAGTCAGTTGTAAATTAGATACTTGTCAGAGGGAACACTAGATTCTATTGTTTCTGGCTTTAATGATACAAGAATAGAAGATAGTTGGGATCTATCTGTACAATTGTCGCATCGGGTACTTACTATTTGAGTTCTCAACTAAATGTAGTGGCTACTATTAGTCAGCCGAGACGACATTAACCCCGATGAAACCAGGGTATCGGCGCTTGTACAGTAATCCAATTAGGCGCTAGGAATCATGTGCCTAGTTTTTTCTCATTTCGTTTGCCGCTTCATTCTTCTGTTCTGCTTCCAGTCCGCCTTCGCTCTGACACTGGCTGGATCTTTTTTTATACCGCGCTCCTTTCTTTTGTTGTTAAATGGCAAAGTCAAAGACTCAGACTACAACAAAGCTTGCTGAAGCCCACGTTTCTGACTCAGACTCTGACGAAGTCTATGGCGACTTTGAGGATCTCGAGGTTAACGGGCATGCTTCACCAGAAAAAGAAATGTCAGAAAACGAGGAAGAGGAGGAATGGGGCGGAATAGAAAATAATGACGCTTCTATAGACAAAGTAAACGGGACTATGCCGTCTGCTGGCTCAGGAGGGAACAAGATGCACGTACCACCCTCAGGGGAGGAGCTTCGTCAAATCAAGGATGCCTCGGAGCTATTCCAAAGTAGTTCTTTCAAGCTCCAGGTGCGTTTCACAAGTTAAATAGATTTGCCATCTCTCACCTTGCATGCACTAGATTGAAGCTTTGTTGCCAAACGTACGACCTAAGCAGAGTCGGGTCGCGCCTCTGGAACGATTCCTCAAACAATTGCATGAAGCAATTATGTCCATCCCTTCTGTCTCTCCTGAGCATCCTCTCAAAGCCTCGGAGCGTCTCCATAACTCAGCCGATCAATCTAAGGCTAGTGCTAAGGGCTCGAAGCGGAAGAGTAAGACGAACGGGAAGTCGCCAGAATCGGTGTGGGTTCCGTATCCCGCGCCGTTACCGACGGAGCAAACGCAGTGGACGGTGGCATTTGAGCCTCCAACGCAAATGTCCATCATTGGTAGCTGGGCCAATAAGCTCAGTGTTAAGGGTCGTGAAGGCAAACCTTTTGGCGTCGATGTTGCAGTTGAAATGCCCGGAGTAAGGTTCCTCTCCACGTTCACTTGGTGGTATTGACTCTGTGGGCTAGGGTTTGTTTCAAGAGAAAGACTATCTCAACATGCGCTTTTTTCACAAGCGAGCATTTTACCTTGCATGTCTTGCCTCAGCACTCGCCAAGAACGAGAGTGGCTTGAATGTGGACACATTCTATAGTTACCCAACAGGAGATCGTCGTTTGACCACGTTGGTGTTACGTCCTAGAAAAGGTACATAAAGCCTTTTTGTGTCTAGAATATTTTCTGAAAATGCTTTTCAGATGGCTCTCTTTTAGACTTTTCTGAACTCCATGCAGAAGTTCGCATAATTGCAGTTCTTCCTTTTAGTCACCCCATTCCCATCTCGCGACTTTCACCCTCGCACGGAAACATCCGCATTGCTACCGGCGCACCTGCTTCTGGCAACCTAACGCATTTTCCTACACCACTGTATAATGCTGCCATCCTTCAAGCCCATGCTCACCGCGCTCAGCTTCTTGCTGCCCACTCTATTATCAACGACGTCCCTGCCTTCAGTGATGCGCTTGCTCTCCTGAGAATCTGGGCCAACCAGCGAGGTTATGGAGGTCTGCCGGATCGAGCCGGAATACGAGTCATTCTTGGTTTTGAGGATAGAGGCCCTTTGTGGTCAAGTATACTGGAGCTCCTGATCCGTGGAGAGCAACCTTCATCTACAGGAAACGCTTTAAGCAAGCGCAAAGGTCTGGGCCGTGGACTGAGTTCATACCAACTCTTTAAGGCTTCGATTGAGTTCCTTGGTGAGTTCGACCCTCGCATCAGCCAAGGCTTGCACTTATTGTGTCACAAGCGCGTCATGATTTTGGTACAGCGAGTGTTTTCATCAAGAACGAACATGGCCATCGCGTAAGTTCCAAGGCTCTTAGCATTGTTCGTTAACTGAGCGCGTTCAGTTCTTACCAGAAGACTATGACTCACATCATGAAGCTGTTTTTGTTGATTCGACTTCAAACATGAACCTACTTTCTGGCGTTCCTTTATCTTCACTCGATATGGTGAGGTCAGCCGCACTGTATTGCTATTAACTGGAGAAGCTGAATCGACCATATAGCTAAGGGCAGACGCTCTTTCAAGCTTAGAGATCTTAGACAATGCCCCACAAGATGGCTTTCAGGATCTCTTTATGAAGGATTGTCGTGGAATCGCTGCTCGATATGACATTATTCTCAGGTATGATTAATTATGTCACTTAATGGCATTTTTAACAACCGATTTCCAGGGTTGATCTCTCCATGGCTAAATTAACTATATCTACACATGACATAATTGAGGCTGGGTCTCAGTCAATGGCATTGCTTACCCGTGTCTGTCAACGTCTTCGGAAGGGCCTTGGAAACCGAACGACTGCAATTTCACTCATTCACCAGATCGACCCTGCATACCCGACCAGTGTTTCTCGTCCTGCCCTCATGGACAGTGACATTCTGATCGGACTTCTTGTTGATCCAGAACAGGCGTTTCGCCTTGTTGATCATGGCCCGGCTGCTACAGAGGAGGAGTCGGCTGCTTCTCAGGAATTTCGCAGCTTTTGGGGCGACAAGGCTGAGCTTCGTCGATTCAAGGACGGTCGCATTGTGGAGAGTGTTGTATGGGAAGTTGAAAACTCGGATGAGCGGGCTCATATTCCGGTCATGGTGGTTAAACATCTACTAAAACACCACTTTGGGGTTCCGGAATCTGCAGTGAAGACTTACCAACGCGACTTCGACTCTTTGATCAAGCTTCCCCCATCTCTTGCAGAAGTTTACCAACGTCACGGAATCTCTGGTGGCTTTAAACCAGCAATTGCCGCTTTCGATAACGTTGTTCGCGTTCTCAAAGGCCTGGACGACTACGTGCCGCTCGCAATCCTCAATGTCAGCCCAGTCTCTTCATACCTCCGATATACCAGCCCATTTGCACCTATACCAATGCTGTCCAAGCCTATTGTGCCATGTGCCTCGCATTTACCAGCTTTTGAATTCATTGTCGAGTTCGAGAGATCTGGCAAATGGCCGGATAGTCTCCCAGCAATTCAAAAAATGAAGCTTGCCTTTTTGGAACAACTTGCAAATGGTCTTATGGCCAAGCTACCTGGTTCGACGGCGGTTGTCATCGTTGGCGGCGATGAAGTGTCACCAATCGAAGACCAAGGCCAAATAGAAATTCGGACCTCTGAAGGCTGGGCGTTTCGAGCTCGCGTTTGGCACCAGCGTGAAGAGGTGCTGCTGGATCGTATAATCGAAGATAGGTCATACATTAAGCGCTTACCGACCTCTCAACCCAAAATCGCTCCGGATCAGGCCAAAGAGCATGCTCAGGCCATTCACGCTCGGGACATATACGTCCATCGATTTATTCACGCACCTCGGCACCATCGCGCTATAGCTGCTCTATGCCACCGCGCATCCGCTTTTTCAGGAACTGTACGCCTCGTTAAGCGATGGTTCGCCAGTCATTGTCTGCTTAATGCTCATATTAGTGAGGAAGCGGTGGAGCTACTCTGCGCGCGCGTCTTTGCTGGTCGGGGCACCAACAGTTGCGCACCTGGGAGCAAAGAGCGTGGTTTTGCTGCTGTCATTGCATTCCTTCGTGATTGGAAATGGGAAGAGGGTGCCTTTATATCCTTGGAGGAAGGAGACATTCCGAAACCGCTACCGCCAATTAAAGCTTCTAGCGTGCACGCATGGCGCTTGTGCACAACAATGGATCCTGACGGGTATGCTTGGACGTCCTCAGGTCCAGATGCTATTGTGGCGCGTCGCATACGTGCGCTCGCTGAAGCTACCTGGGCATCACTTGGCACGATGGACAAAGACGGGTTCAATGTTAAGGTGACAATTCTCATGGTACCTTCCTGGAAACCATATTTATATATTTTAAACAGACACTGTTCACACATCCTATGGATGACTACGACTTTGTGATCCGACTGGATCGCGATGTGCTCACTCGCTATGGTCAGAGTGTCAACTTCGACGAGTCAGTCATTTCCAAGAAGAATAAAATGTCAAATGGTGCCGGGAACGATAATTCAAGCACTCATGGATTGGTGGGGTTTGATCCTGCTGAACTTCTCCGAAAGGATCTTCAAGTAAATATCTGCTGTCTTATACTTGCATCGTATCGATTATCTGATTTAAATTTTTCTTAGCACGTGTATGCCAACACTTTCAAGCTCTTCCATGATACTCTAGGCGGGGACTGTTTCGGCGCCATCTGGGATCCAGCTTTGAGAAAGCCGCGGCCTTTCCGTATACTCGGGGGTTTTTCAAGTGTCCCCATATCAAAGGTAGTCTATTTTTTCTATAGGCGCACCTACAACATCTGATCAATAATTGTAGGAGAAAAAGACTAAGGATAAGCAAAGGGAGAAAGGCTCAGTCTTGCTCAATGAAGAAGCCGTGTTATGTGAAATTGCAAGACTAGGCGAAGGCATTGTCGCTTCCAAGTCTTGAGTATATCTTATCATGTAATCTCTCAAAAAATCTGATAATGTTGGTTTAATGCAAATTTTATCATCTCGAGCCAGAGCAATGTATTATATCAAAGTAACTGATGATTAGTCCAAAGTCCATTCTAAAATGCCCCGAAGCATATGTTGATAGCTCACGACAGTGCGAAAGCACTTTACTTTCTAAAATGTGACTCGGTCAAAATTGGAGGCATAGGTGCCTGTCGAACACCTATCGGAGTACGAGAGCCAGAGGCAGTGACTGGAGTCATCATTCCTGAAGTTTCCTCAGGCAAAAAGCGCACTCGTTGACGATGGAGCTAGGGGTGGGAAATCAGAATCAAAGCCCAGTTTGAAGTAACCAATGACATACCTGGGGTAGTTTAGGGACCAGGGAAATAATGAGTGCGGTAATGTTAATAGCAAAAATCCAAGGGTTGTATTGAGTGTAATGAGTGGAAATAAGGAAGCTGGTCAGAGGCATTAGTATTTTCATACTACTTCAAAGATAATTGAATCATACAGAAGGATTGGAACGGAGATAAGCCATTTCTTCGCGGGTGTGTACTGAGCACCCTCGTCGATTTGCTCCCATAGCGTCAATTCATCGTAAGCACCGCCGTGTAGATATCCTTGAAACGGCACGCCTGTTGCCCAGTGAAACACGAATGTTGTAATCTAAGGTAAATTCCGTGAGAAGACTATGGCAAAATGCCTAACGATAGTGCTTACAATGAGGTATAGCAAATTGACGAATGTCCAGCTCATTTCTTGAGTCATGCCCGGTATTGTGTCCAGAACCATCTTGCCAGTAAGGATAAGAACCAAGTGTATCATCCAAGCACCTGAACACATATTTCAATTGATGTACATCATTAGATAACTAGTTCACACACCTTTGTAATTGACCCATTCGACGTTCATATTAGCAAAAGCGCTTTGGTCAAGGACCTCCACCTCCGTACTGGGACCCACTTCTTCAACCTTGACTATGCTGTTGCTTCGAGCCCGCCTGGCAGCACTAGAGCCGTTCGACATAAGACTCAAAGGTTTTTCGGGAGCTTCCGACAGCGAAGGTATTGCTGGTTAGGGAAATTTGGAGGATGACAGTTGCAAGGAAAGCCTTGGCCAAGGCGACGGCCGTCCTAGACCAGCTGCGGCGGAACCGGGCGCCAAAGGAAAATAACACGTGCTGGCACTGCCTCTTGTCTTCTGGTCGTCGAGTGTGGTTCGTCCTCAACTAATAACTCGCGTCGCACGAAAGTACTTGCAAGATGTTGCTGCATTGGGCAATACTGGAACCTTCAAAAGACGGAGGATTAGCTGCTATTCGCTTCACTTCTCCAGTTAGAATCAAAACTGTCCGCATATTTCCAACCGGATACCATCCTTTCTCGAATGACCTTAGTATTATCGCGTGAGCACGCAACCTAATGTTTGAAGTAATGGCTGAGTCTTATTTTTCAGGCGAACAGAGCCGAGCTCCTTTGTGTTTAATGTTCTGCTCAACGCGCAACCTATGACTCCGGGTGCAAAGGCAAACCACAAAGTGCCCAATACACTAATATCCACTGAGTTGGCCTACACGGGAGGTTGTGTCGAGTTTGCAGCAGATATCGGCACTGAGGTACGTCACTTCTGCTTAATTGGCTACATTGGCTCACTTTATATACAGTACGCTACTCGTCTGCTCGTTGTACAGGCAGATGAGCACGACCCATTCCATTATATGTCGCTCGCAGTGTACGGCGATGTTGCATCTGAAATGTCTCCTCCTCAAGCGTTCTATGCTCCTAGTCTCTTGCCATCACTTGAAACTACAAAGTTGAATCCTATGCTAGACGTAGCCAACTCGAGAGACCCAACACATCTCGCAAGACAGCTTTTGAGTTTAATTCCTGGAGCTCCTCCCTTGCCTCTAGTCATCCGCTTGATGTTTTGTTTGAAGGCAAGCAACGACGACTGGGAGCACCCGAACTTTCCTTACCTCCATGCGGATACTACCATGTCTGAGGAAGATCCTAGCCTGCAAGAATTATGCAATCGAACTATGCGAAGCGTTCCGGATGACATGTCCTCTGACGACTTGTCAAGTTTTGCGTCTGTCCTCGAAAAACGTCTTAATCTAGAAGTTAGTTGCCTTTCAGCATATATACGTATGATAGCTTAAACCTGACTTTACTCTCAGGATCCGGACTGCGCATATTGGGTGTCTCGTATTCTCCTCAATTCGGCGTCGCAGCACCCAATGCTTGCAGGCTTTTTGCTGGTAATTGTTTGTCCGCCTTTCAAGCTTATGGGTTGCTTACAACGGGATTCAGCAACATTTGAAACAGCCAAATTCCGTCTTCACTGCCGCTAAAATTGATAGCGACACCTTGAATTCGTTGTGCGATTCTGCCGCCAATGAGCAAATAGCCCAGTATCTTGGGATTCACAACATTCCCGACTTTATACTCCATTATATTACGGACACAGAACAGGTCCAATTAGCTCGCAAGCTGATCAAGCGCATACACGGTTGGCGAGCCTTCGACGATTCTTTACTTAACACCAATGGAAATTTTGCAGAGGCGGCTATGACCGTCGCTGAGCTTGGTACTGAGGAGCGCTCTCTTGGTATTTGGCTTGAGTGTATGGTTACACATTCCGAACTTGTATATAAACTCAGGGAAGCCCCTGTGCTGCCCGACCCGATTCCACCACCTGGGCTTTTATCCAATCCTGAGAGTGACGTTTCTCATGATGAATTTATCGCTTTCGTTCGAGCCTTTTTAGGCATCTCCGCTGTTCTGGCCGTCTATGCATGGGCAGATAGCGTTCCAAATGAAACATGCCGAGAGCGCACCCTGAGCATTCTGCGGCTTTGGCAGAAAACAAAAGGCTATGGCCCTGTCAGTCTATCCCTCCTCTGCATTTAACCCGTATGGACTAACTTGTACCCGTGATGTAGATTGTAAATCATGTCATGTTGCTTCGGCAAATGACCTTCCGTCTTGGCTGTATGATGGACAATGATACGCCGACACGGTCTGGTCTCCTGGCAACCCGCATATTTGTGGATCTCGCTCAAGAGCCTAAATCTATGCTTAAGCCCGGTTTGCGAGAAGCAATAGTAGGATTGCCGGATAATCCATTCCATATAGATGATGATCAGCTGTCGCTCTTGGTTCGAATGGCTGAACTCGCTGATGAGGATTTGATTACTGCAACAGACGAACTTACTCAAGACCTCGAACAGCCTCTATCAAGGGATCGACTTTTAACCATGCGCGTTGCCCTCGCCATGATAAACCAGGCTATGGTTGATAAAGCCGGGGGTGAATGGCTTTTTACTTCCATTTCGAGAAGAACTGAGGGCCATGGGATTTTGTTGCAACTCATAGACACGTTTCTCGTTGTGAGCGATGGCTTGGAAGCTCATCTCGATCGGTCTAAACCTACACAAACGTCCCAGGAGCATCTGTGTCAAATTCTTCTCGCATCTCAGGAAGCACTGTCAATTATTGCTAATCTTCTACCGCTTCATCCTCTTCCCAGCCGAGCGATACGGTCTCTTACAGTTCAACTGGTCGATGTATTTACCCTCACCGACACTTTAAACGCTACCTTTTCTGACTCGAACCCCGTTTTCATGGCCTCTCAACTCATGCGGCAAGCGTGTATGTCTGTGGTCCGGATGTTATGCATGGTTCACGAAGAACGTGAAGGCAAGCTTTGTGCGTTTCATGTAGTTCAAACGTTACTTCAAACCGCTCTTCAAAGCGGAGGCAACCCCACGCATCGCCTCTCGCAAGTTTTCATTTTGTTGGATCATGTGCTACCCTTGGGGACAGAAGATGGGATGGAAATTGACCAACTACGTTCTGTTTGGGCCGTTCGGATCATACCCGACATCATATCCGACATACGGCCTGTTTTCCGTGTACTGGAGGCTGCTGATAGGGTCCACCTTATCACTCGCCTTTTGCACTTGGACGAAGGTTTGACTGGGATCGGCGAGTACCTGTTGCAGGAAGAGCTCAGCCACTTAAATCACACGCTTTCGGTCATCGAGCCAGGCAGCTCGCGCTCCCAGGATCTTGCAGAATACGACGTAGCCATGTCACTTTCGTTTCTCAAGTGCTTGTTGTGCGACACTTCAGCACCCACGCATTGGACGAGCGTTGTTTCTGGAAACTCAAACTTATACAGTGTGCTCATCTCTTCCCTTCTTTCTCTCACGAAGCTACGATTAACTTCTCCCCATCTGGCTCCACTTGTTATGCACATGGTTAAGAATGCGAATGCGCCCCCCGATTTGGTTTACGCCCTCGTTCTTGCTTTGCTCTTTGTCTCTCAAGAAGAGGGTGCTGATTGCGCTGAACGAGCCTCAGCCATCGTGCTTGCTGCGCAAGTGGCAGATTCCATGCTCGACGAACAGTCCAATCGTTCTCTGCTTCGTGAAGAGTTTACGCGTAGCTTGGTTATTTACGCACAGTCCCATGCACCATCCCAGATGGATGAAGAGACGACACAATTTGTATTCCAACTCCTCTCCCGCTTTGGTATTGACGCCTCAATAGCGGCCTCTTGCGTAACATGGAACATCTTCTCCGATCACATTATCGATAGCCTGGGAGGTGAAACCGCCATAGAGGCAAGATCGCTGCTCGCAGTTGAAGATGAAACGATGGATGATCACCAGAGTGTCACTTATCCTAAGCAACTGACCACCGTTGTCAATATACCTTTGGCTGACCTACTGGCCCTCTTTGAGTCAGAGCCATCTGCGCCTACAACACCACCGCAACGGCCGACGAAGGAGCTGACGCCCGATGTCCTGGCTATGGTGACCACCTCCCCGACTGCATTGCTGCGTTCGCCCGAGTCTATCACGGGCCTCACGAAGACATACACCTCCAATTCATTCCGAGAGCTGAGAGCTACGCCGGCCGCGCGTCAAAACACAAGTCGTTTACCCTCCAGGCACGTGGACGTGAGTAGCGTGCAACGTTTTAAACACAAACCCATTCTGAAACGAAATTACTTAATAGGACTTTCAATCTGAGGAAGTGGCTGCGGCTACTTCCATTGCAACCATGCCTTTCAACACTCAATTAGGAGCAGCGTTTAGTATGAATATGTCGCTTTAGTTCGTGACACAGCCCAGTCAGTATACTGTACATTGTCTATGAGTATGAATGAGAGGCAAAAAAGCCAATAAAATGATGCTGAAGAGAAAACTAAATCATGATTGAACAGTAGAAAAGCGTGGATAATGAGAATGTAGAGGAGAGAACCGATCGTCACGCTCGCGGAAGTAGTGGTCCATATCCTGCTCAAATTCCGTTAGCCGTGGCGGCGGTGGTGTTGGTGGATTCGATCTAGGTGGTGGGTTTTTGGGGCGGTCAAGCCTGTGTATCCGCTTCCTCCTGGCCTTGGGCGGAGGTCGCTCCGGAAGCGCTGGCTGGCCTGCTGGTGTACGTGGTGGCAGGGACCGTACGGTGTAATGCTCCATTGAGCGTGTAAAGGGCGAGAGTGTATGGTGTGAATGCGAGAGGATAGAAAGATGGCTGACGGATTTGTTGATTGTAGGTCGGAGGACAATGCGCGAGGGTACCGGGTCGAGGAGAGGCGCTTCCTCAAGAGACTCGAAGCCATCGGTTGTGAAAGAGGCTACGGAAGGTGGGCGCGCACGCTTGTCACGAATCGTAGCGTCGTCAAAGGCGGTTTCCGGAACAGTAGAGGGCGGCGTTTTGACCACAGAACTACTGGATGCTGTGGGCACGTTCACACTCAGTGCCTCAGAGCGCGTACGTTTTTGACGGCTGGTAGGCGGCAAGTTCAGTTTTGGTGGATAGTTGTCAGTGGAGAAGGAGCGCTCGCTGTTCAGCGTCGAAGGTCGGAGAGACACAGACGGGGAAAACAATGTACTATCCAGAGGCGTGATAGGCGGGAAGTACGAGTTGCTTTGACCTCTCATCCCTCGTCCTGAGATGGACGACAGCGACCCCAATGGCGAAGTGTGGTATGGCACGTTCCCTTGCAGTCGGAAACCCGTCAAAGACGTCGCAGATGTGCTATGCGAGGAGCGTGGTGACACGCTTGTACTGCCCAGATGTAGTACACGTGGTCGCGTAACCGTGCCGCCGCCCACGGCAGGAATGGTCTCGAACTCTGCCGCAGGAGTTTCGTCCTCTTCAGAAGGTGGAACGACCGACTCGTCTCCCCACATAGACGACTGGTCGTCAAAGTCATCCAGATCTGGGGAGTGCAACACTTCTTCCGCGAGGTCCGCCAGCCCCTTGTTGGGAGCAAACAAGTCTCGGAGCGCGCCGAACTTGCCCTTGACGGGCACGCCTTCGGGGCGCATGCCGTAAGTCGGGTCGTAATTTTCGAGATCAGGGAAAGAGGTAGGTGTCTCTGGGATAGCATCGGGGTTGGCGCGGAGGTGAGGTGAGACAGGCAGAGATTGGCCGTTGTGTTGGCTCGAGCTCGTAACGGACGTTCCGCCGTAGGAACGAGACCGGACCGATTGAAAATGCCGGCGAGGAGAGTACGGCGAAGGAAGGTGGATTGATCGGAGTGACGTTGCAGGAGATGACGGAATGGAACGCGGAGGTGCCGGCTGCCTCGGCATCGTTGGAACGCCGTCTTCTTTCGCTTTTATCCACTGCTGACTGAGTCGGTGAATGATGCCAGGCAGGTCCTCACGAAACATGTGCCTCAACAACGTTTCAATTTCGCGCTGGATGAAGTGCTGGATAACGTTGATGGAGTCGAACGTGGAGGAAATATCAACGCTTTGCAGCGGGTCCGTCTTGAAGACGAGTGTGATGCCCTTCTGGCGAGAGACGACGAGCACGACGTACGAGCTCATCTTGAAGTTCGAAAGGCGGAGGATCATAGGGACAACCAGCGGTTGCTTTGCGGCAAGCATCCCGCGTGACCCAGTCATGAAATGGATGTCCGGCTGCTTGTGGTTGAGCGGGTTCGCCTTTCCGAAGAAAAAAAAAAAAAAAAGAGGATAGCAGACACATCAGTTTCCACGTGAGGCGCATGGAGGTCGCGTGCAACGTGCCTGCACTTTTGTGCGTAGCTCAAGGTAGGCGTCGCCGGAATAAGTGAAGCGAAATATGCCTCGGAAGTGCTCCTTCGTGAGGTCGCCTATGTCCCGAATCTCCAGCTCCGGCGGCTGAGAAGAAATAACGCGGAGTTCAGTCCAGTAGGAAGAGCTACGTGAAGATTACAACGTACTTGCGTGCCCATTTGCAACTCGACCACCTCAATACGGTCGGCGATGATAGGCGGTTTTTTGCCCTTGTTGAGTGCTGTGTTGAGCATCTCGGTGGCAGTTTTGTAGAATTCGTCCGAGAACTCTGGCCATCGGAAAGAAAAAGACATGACGAGCTAGCAATAGATAGACCCAGAGACGATTATTATTCTCTCTCTCTCTTTTTATGTGGACATCCACGTCTAAACCGATTCAAAGAAGAAGAAAAGTGTGCGGCAGGAAGGAAAAGAAAGAAAGCGAGAAACGGGAGGACAGGGAGCGACGGAGGAGAGGAGTGGGGCGCAGAGCCTTGGCCGCGAGAATTCATCGCCCAGGAGCCCGGGCCGCCCACGCGGCGGCAGCATTGACAGTAAACGCGCGGCCAAGTGGCACACGAGCTGGGCACACCCAGCCGCGAGCTTTCCTTGGGTGGTGTCCGGAAGATGGTGATGTATGTGATAAGTGATCATCATTCGCAGATTGGAGTCGACTCTTCACAGGTTTATATACTCCTACCATTACAAGGGAACCGTAGACCTACTACTCAAATATACAAGATCGAGAACCGGCGATAGCAAAGAAAAATAAAACAAAGGCAAGGATATCAAGAGTCCCTCCATCCACCAGGTAAATTCGGGTTGCGATCACCAGAGGAGCTGCCGCTGTTGCCCTGGGAGTTGTTATCACTACTGCTGCTACTGCTGTTCCAGTAGTTGGTACCCGAGCTACCACCGGACGCCATAAACCCGAACAACGAGCCAATTAAACCAGTTCCGCTCCCACTGTTTGTGGGAGGCGAGGAAGATGGCTCTCCTGACGGCGAACTCGGCGCGTTCCCTCCAGATGCGCCTCCAGGTTGGCTACCCTGGCCTGGTGGGCCGTGATGTTCGGGTTGGGGCACGAGCGCGTATCGACACACCGGACACGTTCCACTCGTCTTCAGCCACGGCAGAATGCACGGCTGGTGGAAGGGGTGCTTGCATGGGAGTGTGACCACCACTTGTTCGTCAGGATCCTCCGTCTCGAGCGCGAATTGCTCTTTGCAGACAGCGCAGTCTTTCTCGAGTAGAGGAGCTATGTGGACGAATGGCGTTAGCGTAGATGGCAAAAATGACTTGTTGTTATGCTTACAGCCCTCCTCAAGCAAGTCACGAGGGAGCTTATCTATCGTCTCCTCCGGTGCGGCAACAGGACGGTGTGCATTTGAGTTTTCCATCAACTCAGTGACAATCTGGTCCAATGCTTTAAAACTGACATTAATTCCCTTCTTGCTCGTAGCGAAACAGGGACTCACCTTCTTGGCTAAAAGCATAATCGCCCCATCTACCAGATTCAGCTCCAATGCCAAAAAGACCGCCAAACGGATCGCCTCGCGCTCCTGGACCACCACCGAGCAGAGCCATGAGGTAGTTCGCCATCATAGGGCCTGAAATTTCATGTGCTGTCCCAGGCTCTGGAGGCTCGCCGGCCCGACGCACAAAGCTACTGGTGGCAGACGGTGAATAAGACGGCCTCAGTGGGTGCGAGTGGTGACAAACTCGCCTGTTCCTCTCAAGCGGTTCAGGTCGGCCAAGTCGGTTCGGCCCACCAAGAATGTAGGTGCGTGGGCCTAGCCCAGGCCCAGACGACGACATCTCGAATCGGACGCCAGACCCCGTCTACCGAAAGTACGCATTCTCAGAACCCCTTCAACACAATTACACGCAGATTCACGCACTTCTAGTGGACTTCCGGACGCTGACATCGTCCCACCGCGCGAGTCGGGTGTTTGAAGAGGCAAGTTCGCTCCGCTTAGTAAGCCCACTATGGTCCCACGGGAAGCTGTGAGAAAAGGACTCGAACGGGAAGGAGCTCGGGGTACGTACTGAGGATAGGCGGAATGCCAACTACATCATTTCCAAAATCATGTTCTATGCGATCGAACTCTCTGGGATCGTCTTGCGGGTTCTCGATCTGGGGAACGGCGGTAGAGTCGGCATCGGTCATTCGGACATGGATAAGAGAGAGAGAGAGAGAGAGAGAGAGAGAGA
>JAZHGK010006134.1:0-11143 GCA_037855215.1 Waitea zeae | reverse complement strand
TACCGCCTCCTCCTCGCGCTACGATCAACCTACCGCCTCCTCCTCGCGCTACGATCAACCTACTGCCTCCTCCTCGCGCTACGACCAGCCCACCGTCTCCTCCTCTCGCTACGACTCCTCTCGCTACGACTCCTCCTCCCGCTCCCGCCGCCCGTCCGCAGAGGCGTCGCAGCAGCCCGTCATCCCCTCTCGCCCGCCCTCACGGCAGGCCGGCTCCCGCACGCACTCGCGCGACCCGCCGACCATCGACCGCCTCCGCGACGCCGCCTCGCCCACGCCGCGCGAGAGCTCGTCCAGCCGCCGGCAGAGCGGGAGCCGACACAGCTCCTCACGCGAGCGCGACGGGCAGCAGCAGCCGGGGCTGATTCCCGCACCGGGGTATGGGAACGCCACCGTTGGGGGTTACGGCAGCACGTCCACCACACCCTCGACGACGCCCTCCCATCGCCGCCCAGGAAACGTGGACTACACCACTCCGGGCGTGTCACACGCCTCGCAGGCAGCGTCCGCCACCCGCCGGAGCGCGGAGACGCCGAGGGAGGGCACCGCGCACACGCAGGTCGTCTCCACCGCCAGCGCAGCCGCCGCCGCCGGGGGGACAAACGCGTACACGTCCAAGCGGGACCTCACGCCGACCTTCTCTCCGCGGGTGGTGCGCACGCCGGACCACTACGGCACGATCTCCACCGCGTCCGTCGCGCGCCGTCCCACAGACGGGAGCGCGTATCCTGTCGCCTCTACCTCCACAGGGGCGACGCCCCTCCGGAGCAGGTCGTACGACTACCACAACGCGGCGCCGGGCACGTCGGCCACGCAGCAGACGCCGCAGGTGAACCCGGTCGTGAGCAGCAACAGCACGCGCGCGCCCACGAGGTCGTACTCGCAGCCCTCGTCCACGCGCACCACGCCGAGCGCGACGACCCAACAACAGGGGTACACAGTGCGCTCGCGTGGGGAGGACCCAGCGCCGTTCGTGCCTCCGCCGATGAACGACGACGACTCGCCGACGCCTATGCCGCCCGCGCTCTCGTCCTCACGGAAGGGCCAACCGCCTGCTGCCGTCGTCGCGCCCGCGCCGATCCCCGCGCGCGGACCGGGTCGGCCGACATCCCCGCCGACCGAGCGCCCGCAGACGGCGTCCACGCTGACCGGGAGCTCGACGACGATGGACGGCCTCGGCCGGCTGAACCATTTCGGCGACGATCCGGGCCAGGCGATCTTGTCCCCGCTCGTGCCCCTCAAGGGTCCCGCGTTGGCGCCTGTAGTGCCCACCACTGGTGGTCCGTCTGGGTCGAGGACGCAGCAGCAACAGCAGCCGATGTCGATGCAGCAACAAATGGCGATGCAGCAGCAAATGACAACGCATCAACAACAACAACAGCAGCAGCAGCAGCAGCAGCAGCAGCAGGCACCGGCTCAGCCGCAGAGCACGTCGAGGAGCATGTCCAGGAGCCAGACGTACCCCGTCATCCCGGGAGGTCCGACCGGCTACGAAGCTCCCGACGCGATCACGCCCTCTGCTTCGCTTACGACGCAGGCATCCGCCTCGACTCAGCGCGTTTCTCCTGCGACCATCTACCCGCCTGCCTCTTCGCGCGCGCCGTACGACACTCGTACGAGCGCGGACGGCTCTCGGCCCTCGCCGCCGACGCGGAGGGAATCGGAGGAACCTGGCACGTCGCCGTACGAACGCAGTTCTCGTTCTCGGCACGGGCATGGACATGACCGCTATGCGCAGCCGAGTGCAGCCGATCAGCCTGTCGTGCCTGCGCCAAGCCTCCCGCCGCCGCAGTCGTCGTCGCAGCAACAACAGACGAGTTCATCGCGTACGCCATCGAGGCACGCAACGTACGACTCGTCGTACTACAACTCGTCGTCCAAGTACGCATCGAGGCACGCGGTTGCTGCGGACCCATACGGCACCACGAGTGCATCAACACAAAAGGTGTCGCCGCCGTCGAGGCAGGACACGGCCACAGCGAACGGATACGAATCGAGGCCGGGAGCGAAGGTGTCGCCGCCCCAGCGCCAGGCGTACGAGGAGCAGCCTTACGTTCCGCCTCTCGCTGCGCCTGTAGCGACCGCGGGCACGCGCGCGGTCTCGCGCCATCCGACGTACGACCAGAGCGCATACGATCCCCGCGCGGGGGGTTCTGCAGTTGCAGCGGCTATCCGCTCTCCGCCTCCGGGACGCCCGAGCTACGATACCACGTCGACCTCGCCATACAAGTCGACAGGCTATTCGAGCGCTTCCGGGCAGGCATCTGCGTCTTCGGGGAGGTACGACGAGGGAAGGGCGAGTGTGCAGCCGTCGCCTATTAAACCTGGCTACGGCGACAGTTCGGCCTACGATGGTGGCCGGGCACGCCCGCCGCGGACGTCGCCTACGCCCACCCCCGGTGCCGCGTCTTCTTCACAACGTTCTCGCCCGTCGATCTCGACCTCCGCGGCTGCGTTGGGCACGACTTCGTCCTCCTCCCATCCGTCGTACGAGGCACCAGAGGTGCAACGCTCGAACACGTACACGACCTCGTCATCCACCAGCACTGAGCGTCCGCCTCGTCAGCCGTACTTATCCTCGTCTTCCCGATCTGCAGATGGGCACGCGGCGTCCTCTCGGTATGGTGCGAACGAAAGCGGTATCGTCATCCCTTCACCTATAGATCCGCACGAAGACCCTGTGGCCCGTCCGCCGACGGCATCCGCCCACCGTTCCTACGACACTCGTGGGTCCAGAGAGGAGGGCAAGTCATCCTCACGCTCGCGACACGACTCGACGAGTCGCCGCGAGCGCCGGAGCTCAGACGCTGCCAACCCGCCCTCGGCCTCCTCCTCGCGGTACGCTGACCCACGCTCTATCTCGCGCCCAGACTCCCGCGCGGGCCACTCTGCAAGTACGGGTATGGTCTCCACTGCTACTGGCTACGGCTATGGCTCAGCGTCGACATCGCGCACGTCGCCCTACTCACGCGGCTCCTCGAACAACAACTCACCTCTCCCTTCTCCCTCCTATCCCTCCAGCCGCGGGACGGCTGCCACTACACCCACGTATGATACCTCCAAGGCGACATCGCCCGCCTCGTACGGTTACGACTCGCGCACTTCGAGCAAAACTTCTCCATCTGCTACCGCCGTGCCCGCCACCTACGACGGGAAGGTGTCCTCCTCTCGGCCCTCGGCGTCACCCTCCGGCTACTCCTCTCGCTCCCACGGCTCGTCCTCCTCCAAGCGCACCTACTCCTCGGGTGGATCCGGTCCGCAGGCGCCGCCTCAGCCCATCGCCGCGCCCGCACCCTCTCCGAACGGGTCCATGCCGCGGCCTACGAACACCGTGTCCGCCTCGGCGGCGGCGAGCAACGGCGGCTCTGTGAAGCGTCGCGGCTTCTGGAACCGGCGCGGCGACCACCTCACGAACGAGCTCGAGGTCGTGTACGCGCCGCCCCACCTCGCGAACCCGAGCGACCTGAAGGACTATCCCGACCCGGCGGAGGGCTACCTGGACCACCACGGAGTGTACATCAAGTATGACCCGAAGCGCAAAGAGTTGGACGCGAGCCTCCCGAAGCATGGTATGCCTCCCGAGAAACCGTACGAGAGAGTGCGTTTCGTCCGTAGGCTATTTTCATTTGCTTAGACACTAATGTGTATTTTTCCTTTTCTTTTTTTTTGCTTTCGATTTCTAGTTCATCCAATGGGTCAACGTTTAATCTTGCTATCCTTTGTCTTGTCTATATGCATTGTCACCTCCATGCTATCCTGTTTGTTTCCATTATGCGTGTTATCCTGTCTATGCCCCTTTACGAACCACTGTATGCCTCTTGTGTTACTTTCGCGTATTCTATAGCCTAGACATAACTTGTTACACTCTGTTTTCAATTTTCGAATACACATTGTTTATTCAAGATAGCGCGTGCTTTTGTAAGATTTCGTGTAGAATACATGATCATATAGTTAAAACATAAAGTACCGCGGCAAACTATACATACACTAGGTTAACAAGCAAAACTACAAGCCAATTCCTCCATGAACCTGACGTAAATGATCGTAAATCCCCTGTCCCCGCGGGAAGGTCGCCAGGCAGACCCAACAAATGTGCGTCTGGCAACGCACACACGTCATGTGGTTGCAGCCCTCGTCCTTCTGGATCATGACGCGACACTCTGGGCAGCTCTTAACATCGTTCTCTGCCGCCCATTCCTTAAACAGCCGGTCCGCTTCACTCTCGGTGATGAAGCACGGCGCGTCTTCGTGATTCTCCTGATGACAAGACCCGCAGATCTCAATGAGGCACGAGGGGCATTGGAGGACAGTTCCGGGAGGGACAGAACGGTAGACCTGCGGGCAGTCTGGAGTAGGACAGTAGTGATAGTCGGAAGGGCGAGATTGTATATGTGCGCGCGATGCAGCGCGAGCAACGTCCTCAAACTGGGTCGGGCCGAGAACGAAACGAGCATTGCGCAGGGCGATGGGTTGCCCACACTGGGTGGAGCCTCCAAAGCACTTGAACGGAAAAATTTGATTCTCTGACGCGGCGACGAGGTAATCGGCCAAGCATTGTTGGCACCAACGGTGTCCACAATCAAGAGTCACAGGGTCATTGACATCGTTTTGGCACGCCGGACATTGAGAAACCTCTAGCCGCTTTTGAGGTGGGTATTGTGCCATCGCCTTCAGGATGGCAAGACGGGCCGCCTCCACTGCTTCCTGGCTTCCGCGAATGGCAAGCACACGCCTGTCGAGATGAACAACAACATTCTGTGGACCTAATTCCTCCTGGAGCTTGAGCAAATCTTCACTCATAAGGAAGGCTATGGGATTTCCGGTGAGTGGAACCATATGGATACGCTTTTGGTTGAGCAAGGTGACAATGCCCGCGAGCTCGGATATGGCCTCCTGTCGCTGCCTATCGGGACCAAACACAACTAATCGCTTGCGGCGATGATTGACGCAAATGGTTACACCGGAGTTTGCTTGCTCAACATTTCTGATATAGTTGCTACCCCCTTGATAGAGGAAAAATCGATCCCAAATGGCAGCTCCATCAATCTTCGCAATCTCTCCGTTAAGAACTACGTCGAAGGTGCGCTTGAGCTCATACAAGGTCTTCTTATCCTGAGCTCGGAGCTCAATATCAATTTTTCTGGGATTTTGACGATGGATAGTCAAACTGGAGCCGTCCGTGCGTGACAAAAGGCGGTTATGGAGGTTGCGTAACTCGTGTTTGATGATGTGAAAGCGTTCGGGAAATACCACGTATTGAGCGCTGAGAATGTGTCGAGCAGACAGCCTATTTGAACCAAGGCAGTACAGCTTCTTTCCGTGCAAATTCTCTGCAGCTGCGCGCGCTGCTCCCGAAGTGGTGAAGACTGCCCGAGCCCGACAACGGTGATTGGTATAGGGAGGATCATAAAGTTGGTAGCTGGCTAAGTCTCCAAACTTTTCAAGGATATTCCGCAGACCCTCTGATGCCGAGGTCGCAGACATGTAATTCGGACGGTCTAGCATCACGTCTTCGCTTGACCCAAAGACCGACAAATCGTTGGCCGTTGCTTGAGATGGAATCCAGAAGCGAACGTTGAAGGCACCAAGACTGGGAAGCCCTTCATAAATCTCCGCCTGCACTGGAATTCCACGAACGAGGACTTTTGTTGTCAAATCTAAGGCTCTCCTCGCCTCCTCTAAAGTGGCATATCCAACGCGAGCTATACGACATGGTGCGGCCCAGTCTAGATAGACTGCACGGTCTCGTACCCCCTTAAGGCCAGTGTGGAAGGACTCCAGTAGCGGGCGAGCGGTCAGTATCCTGCCCCGCATTTCTGTGTTGTTGAGTGCTGCGACGGCTGCGACAGCTTCATCCTTGTTGAAGAAGGACGCGGTAGCACTGACCACGTCCGGATTACCAGGCCCCTCGTGGCGGTATACGCTCGCCAGTTCCGAGAAATGCTCGAGGCGGGCGACCAGCTCGGCGAGCGGCACGTCGCTTGGGATGTTGCTGAGGTGGATGGTGCCAAAGTCGAAGGCTGTCTTGACCTCTTCAACGACGAAGCCTGGACCCAAGCGCACGCGCATTCCGTCTCCGATTGAAACGAGCCAGGTAGTCGCTCTGTTGTTCTCTTGACTCGGCGGGTTAAAAAGGGAAGCGGACTGGGTAGAATCGCGGACGTGAAGACGCTTGCACGAGCTGCCATATCGACAGAAGCCGTTGAGAAAGTTGATGCACACTGACACATTGCTATGATTCGGCTGCAGAAACTTGGTCAACCAACCGTCCTCTTTCTGTATGAAGAATTCTCACCCGATCGCCCTCCGTATCATGTCTGAACCTACAGTTTGGGCGTGTACAGCGTCCGCGGATCGAGTCGCGGCAGACTCCGTTCGTAAAATGCGGAGGAACAGGGGATTCCGTTCCACCTGCCGACGAGTCCTTCGAAGGCATCGTCTGCGGCTGGCGGTTGTAAAACGGGCGTTCCTCAGTGTGGCCACGAACTTGTGGTGGGACCATCCTTATAGGCTCAGGCTTGTTTCCTTTGGGCAAATCCGCAGGTACAGGCTGCGGCTGAGCCGCCGAGAGCGTGGGTGTGCTGGGTCCCGTAGAATAGCTCGTGTTGGTCGACGACCAGCTCTCGTCCTCAGGGGCGGGTCGCTGCCAAGAAGCGTACTCGGCCCACCAGTCCTCATCTCTGCTGTCGGCGGAATGGCCATCCAATGGGGGAGGGGAAGGGGGAGGTGAGAGAGGCTCGGGCTCGGTTTTTGTCTGACTGGCTGGCTTGGACTGACTGGCCAGCTCTGGCTGGGTGACATGCTCAGGCTCGGCAACTCGCTCGGGCTCTGGGGCGGACTCTGGAGCGGATTTGGGAGTCGGCTCGCGAGCTGGAGCTGCTGAGGCGGGCTCAGCTTTCGGTACCTCTGCGCGGCGAGTGCGACTTGGAGAAACCCCATGCTGCCATTGACATTGGCTGCCCCGCCTACAGGATCCGCGTAGAAATCCCCAGCACATCCCGCGGCCACGACCACCACGTGTGGTAGCGGCAGGTTCAGGCGACGTTGGCGACGCAGAATCTCCCACATGAGTCGTTGGCTGCGCTTCCTTACCATCACCTCCAGCTTCCTCCTTTATCTCCTCTTTCTCCTCCTTCTCCACTTCCTCCGTCCTCTCCTCTTCTTGCTTCCTCTCCTCTTCCTGCTTCCTTCCTTCTTCCACTTCCACTTCCACTTCTTCCTCCTCCTCAACATCATCCTCACTATCTTCGTCGCTGCCCGACGCCGTAGCAAAGGTCTCAGGGTCTACATGACGGTACTTGCAATCCTTATCGCTTTTGGGGCAGCGACCTTGGAGGTATCGATTGCAGACGTCGCCAGAGCGCTCGGAGCGCTCAGGACGCTCTTCCGGGCGGGGTTTTAGCTGGACGCGGCCAGCCATCTTCTGCACGTGATTCGCGTGGTCGCCTCCTCGCTTACAAGAGCAGTCGTCCAAACGCGCGAGACAGCCTCGCAAACTCTGTCGGAGGGTGGTGAATCCCATGTGACGTCACAACACACGGAGCACGAACCTCTCTGTCCTGTGGAACGTGGAATCGCGGGCAAAGACATCCTTCTGGGCACTTTCCAGTGAGGACGTATCGCCTACATATGATATGAAACGGAGTGGACCTCGGCGTTTCCTAGCTCGTTTCTTCAGCACACGTCTTTCAATCGGTAAACAAAAAAGGCGATGCGCTACTCACCGAGACGACTTCATGGCGGTGGACGCACTTGGCTCCCCAGTTGCACCAACCACGGAGAGCAAAATTCTTGCACAACCCCCGCTTGTCCTCTTCTCCCGGGTTTTCCGGCGGACGAGGAGGCAGGGGGACCTCTGGGGCTGGTTCAGGCTTGGGCTCTTCGGCGGCCGACTGGCCCTTCTTTCTGTTCTTCCCACCGTGCTTGGATCGCTTCGACGAGCCGGTGGACTTGGCGCTCGAAGGAGCAGTCTGGTGGCTTTCTGGCACAGCGGTCTTCGAGTCGGAGGCTTCGTCCGACGGGAGGCGAGACTGCGAAGGCTGCGCGGGGAAAAAGTAGAGGGAAAAAAAAAAGTAAGAACCTCAACCCGTCCGTAGCTTGTTCGAATCACGACTTGCCGACTTGGTCTTTGGAGCGGCGCGGGACATACGACAGCGGCTGCCGTGCGTGCACCAGCCCAGGTCTCGGAACACCCAACACGGTCCGTTCAAGTCCTCGTCCAACGTCTCGGACGTCGCGGGCTCTGCGGCCGCGCCAGGCCCAGAGGCTGCCTGTGGCGCGGCGGCAGAGTCCACGACTCCCGAGGCGTCGGAAGGAGCGCCTGGCGACGTCGACGTCGGCGCTGGTGTCGATGCCGGCGCCGATGCCGGACCCGATCTGGCAGGCGTCGGCGCGGGCGACGGTGCGTCGGTCGCGGGAGGCGCCGATGACGGTGGGTTCTTTGGAGGCGGCGCCTTTTTGTCAGATAGTTTCGAGTTCCCACTGGCGCGAGGCAGCCCGGGCTTCTTTCTTCCGCCTCCTCGGGCATCGTTCGTGGCGGGAGCTGCGGCGGGAGCTGCGGTGGGAGGTGTCTTTTTGGCGGATGGGTCGCTGGAACCGGATGCGGGCTGGACCGAAGGTGTGGGTGCAGGCGCAGGTGTGGGTGCAGGCGCAGGTGTGGGTGTAGGCGCGGGTGTGGGTACAGGTGCAGGTGCGGGAGGGGGTGTGGCTGTAGATGCAGGCCCAGGCGTGGGTGTAGATGCAGCAGCTGCTGCTGTAGGTGTGGACTGCACGCCCTGCGCGCGCACCCCACGTTTCTGGCCACCCTTCCCACCACGCGCCGGTTTTGATGACGACGATGAAGGGACGGATTGTGATGAAGCGTCTGGCTGACGTTGCGGTGGAGATTGGGCCGACGAAGATGAAGGAGGCGGCGGTTGTGGTTGCGATTGGGGAGGAGGAGGAGGAGGAGGCTCTTGGGCGGCTTTGGATGATGGAGCGGCGGGCGGCGGCGGTCCGCCGGTTGACGTCGGCGACTTTGCGGCAGGCCCGGCTGGTTTGGCCCTCTGAGCTGCCGCCGCGCTTTTGTTCGCGCCGCGGCCCATGTTCGTCGTCTGAGAAGGGAACGGTGTGGGGGGGGGGAGGACGCAAAGGGGAGCGTGTGTGTGTACGCCGGAGACGGTGGCGGTTGGAGGAGGGTGGGGGTAAGGGGAGACGATTAGGGTCGCAGTCTTCTCTCAGTCGGCCTCCCAAAAAACAAATCCACCCGCTCAGTCATCGGCCCCCTCGGAAGCGCCCACCCCGGTCTCTCCTCACTAAATGGGCAGGTATGTACAACAGCAAGTGGATATATGCATACCCTCAGTTGTATATGTAGTCCTATCCGACTCTTATCACCTTCTCAACAACGCAGTCCATTTCAGCAGTTCATTGTTGAAAAGATCAGAAAAAAAAAATTACGCCGGGTTACTCTGGCGATAAATCAATTCCCCAGATCTCAGTGGTGGCTGAATATTGACAGCCTTCAAACCGTCCTTAATTACATTTTGCTGGACCTGCTCGTCCGTATGTCCTCTTCGAAGACTTCCCTGAACGCAGCGGCGACCTTGCTCAGCATGTCCTGAGTCGCCATCGACCTCCCCGCCTCCGCGAACGCGAGCTTGGACGCCGTGCGCGTGACCATGCTGGCCCCCGCGGCTGCCAACAGCGGGATCTTACTCGTGGGCACGGACCCGTCCCTGTTTCGTTTTTCCCCAGAAATAAAAACAAAAATGAAATTCAGTAAAAACGAGTCTCAGTGTGGAGAAATAAAGGCACAATCGCCCCCCTCTCACCCGAACGAGCCGTCTTCGTAGCACTTTCCCCACGCGAGGATCGCGCCCATCGTCCCTCCCAGAATGTCGCCTTGACCCCCGCACCGCCTGGGCGAGCCCTCCGTGTCGATCTCGACGCGCTCGTTCACGCGTTCGCGCGCGTCGTCCGCCACCTTCGACGCGGCCGGGTCGGCGGCCTCTCCCGTCGAGTCCGTCGCGAGCACGTCCGTCGCGCCCTTTTGGACGACGAGCACCCCTCCGAGCGCCCTCGAGATCAGCGACGCCCGCTCTTCCGCCTTGGCGTTCTTGTCAATTTTCTACAAAAGGCACACACACACACACAGAGAGAGAACCAAAGATAGTTGTTAATGAGCCCGAGATCGCTCATGAACGGAGTAGGGACGTACGACGGCCTCCCCGAGCCGCTTGAACTCAACCACATTCGGCGTGAGCACCACGCGGCGGTAGCCCCGAATCGTCTCCGGCTCCGCGCCGACGATCAGCAGCGAGTCCGCGTCGAGGACGAGGTACATGCCGTTCTGGCGCGCGATGCCCAACGCCATCTTCGCGTACTTTTGCATGTAGGCCTCCCGGCCTAGCCCTGGGCCGATGACGAGCGCGTGCAGGCGCGAGAGCAGGGACTCGAGCTCCTTCCGCACGTTCTGTTCTTCTCTAGGAAACAAAAGGGAAAGGCGTGTCAAGTTTTTTTTTTTTTTTTTAGTTCCTTTTTGGAGAAGAGAGTTTGGGACCGCTAGGGACGCACGCGTCTTCACGAAGGATGGGGTGGACGATCAGGTCTGGGGCGTAGCTCTTGATCGCCCCGGCGGCGGTAGGAGAGCAGATCACATGGGAGAGGTCCGCGCCCTGACCACATCACAACGCGTTCAGTTCGCGGGCTCGAAAAGAAAGAGAGAAAACATGGCGTCGAGAAACGTGCGCACCAGACGGTAGGCAGACATGGACGCAAAGAACGGCGCACCCGTGTAGCTAGAAGCCCCATCCGCTCAACGTTCAGCCTGTCTTTTTCCCACAGAAGTGGAGGCGGAAATGAAGGGACGCACTCAAGAGCACCGCCTAAAATCCCGACCCGGCCCGACTGGCCCTTGTGCAGCGAGCCGTCCAACGGCGGGACGAGCTGCTTGAGCTGCTTGAAGAGTTCTTTCGAGAGCGGCATGGTTTGAGGTGGTAGTAGAGAGATGAGCGCGCGTGTGTGTGACCGAGTTTTGCTTGAAATGTGTGCCAGAGAATGACATGCCGAGTGATGTCAAGCGCTTCCCCCCCCCCACTTGTGGGAGAAAGGTCCCGGGTAAGGGAAGAAGCTCGATGCTATCTTATCTTATCGGCCTTGTTCC
>JAZHGK010006131.1:0-17128 GCA_037855215.1 Waitea zeae | reverse complement strand
AGAAGTGGTGATGTCGCAATGGAGAAGGCCAGAAGGGTCCTCTTGTGATGATGCAAAATTCGGCTCAAAGCAAATCTCTCCGCGCGGCTCAGAAGGGCTGTGTGGTGACCGTGATAGGCGATGTGTCCGAGCGGGCGTACTTATGCGCTCGTGATGGCCGGAGAGGACGAACGGCCGTCGCCGGACGCGCTCTCAGGGCGGGGGGAGAGAAGGGGAGAGAGAGGGAGGGTCAGAGAGCCATCAGCCAAGGCCGGCTCGTTGGGTTATGAAGTCACACTTTAAAAGCGGCGGCCCTGAAGTTAGCGCTGTCAACCCTCCATCGTTCCTAGTTCGCATCTTCCCAACGTCATCCGAACGACTTGGTAGTACGTGGTCCGAGCGTCGGAAAATCACCGCCCTCGTCCGTCGGTGCTTCAGTACTCAGTAGATCCTATTTAAACACGATAAGATAACTTGGGGTGTTCACGGTCTGGGCTCTCATTCGTGCAAGGTTTCTGAACAGAATCGCACTGCTGCGGTCTCGATCCGCTCAAATGGGTGCACATCGTAGCACTGAGACTACTTGTGTGGTCGATGGAGTTTGAGATGGGAGCTGACGGGCCCTTCGCTGCGCATTTCAAAGCGTCCTGGTGCGCATATGAAGAGGAGGTCCAGGGATAGCGTAAAACCGGACTTTGCCAGAGATCGATCTCGGCAGACAGACAGGAATGTGCCCCCCAATCGAGCGCGAGTGGGCGCAACCCCGCTTGGCATCATTAGTGCAACGACAGCCATTGAGACGTGCTTCGACAGCAGAAAGCCCCATGCTTCTTTTGTCATTCTCACACTCACGGCGAAGTGAACAGCCGCCGTCGTTCGACACCCCCACGAGCCGCTATAGCTCATCGACGCGTGGATAGGTGCCAGTTGGCCGCCACAGGCGAGTCAGTCGCGTCGGTCATCATGGTTCGCCGCACTGAGTACACCAACAAAGCCTCGGTTCGTGGTAGGTGCACGAAATACGTAAAGGCCAACCCTCTCAAAGGACAGAAGCCGATTTAAACCGGGCGTATGGCACTGTCTCCCAAAGTGTTGCCCTCGACAGACGAGATTGTTGTTGGCGATCGCGTGCTCTTCTTCCTCACCGCTTTGTCGGCCAATGAACGTATGCGCAACTGATGCGCACTCACCTGTCACATGCATCTGAATCGATTTGCGTTTTGTGCCACCCACTGAGAACCAAAATGATGTCTGGACGAAACGATAGTGGAGAAGTATGGAAGCTGGGGTTGGTCCTCTCAACTTCTAATCGACTCGCTTCTCCAAGCCCCATCGAAAGGGTAGCTGTTAGCTGTTCGTATAGGAGAAAAATATCAAGTCACGTTCTCCTCCCACGGCCAGGTGCCCTACGAGCAAGTGTGGCTACCAGGTTCCCAGACTCACTCCAGCAAATCTCCAAGAGAGGTTGAACTCGACAAGATTGACGAGCGTTCCGAATTGTTGCGCTGCAGCAGGACGTCAGTGCAGTATCAGCCCAGCCTCGCATAGAGTTGTGAGTCTATTAAGTGGGAGCGAATATACATGTGTAAAATGCAAGGTATAAGCAATACAAAAACTGTGGGTGTAGAACAACTGGAAATCAGCACGCTACGCTCAAGCGGACATCTTCGAGGTGCTCACTAACCAAGGCGAAGTGGCGCCGACCCGTCCTCATCCGACTGTCCATCACATCCTCACCGCCGCCGGCCCTCCTTCTCCAGCAGGTCTTTCGCCTCGTTGATTTTCGAGGCAAGGTACGGCGACCCGCCGCGGTCGGGGTGGTTCGCCAGCATGATCTGCCGATGAGCGTCCTTGAGCTTCGTCTTGAGCGTCGGGCCGTCCCTGCAAGTGAGAGAAAAAAAAAAAAAAAGGCAAAGGGAGAAGCGGAAAAAGCTGAGTGTCTCGAAGAGAGGATGAAATGTTGTCGACTACACACTTGAGCCCGAGGATGGCCACGGCCTCCGCCCTGTCCATCTTGCCCTTGAAGCCTCCCTTCACCCACTGCTCGGCCGCCTTTCTGCCTCCGATAACCCCAGTTTTGATGAGATGCCTTCCGGTCAAAGCAGCAGCGATAGCGCCGGCACCGATGAGAAATGGAGTCGCCATTTAGATCGACAGAACGAGATAATGTACGTGAGGTGGATGTTGTGGGTAGACCGGGTGGTGGTCAAAAGTGGACGGAGCTGGTGACACCCGGCACCGCAGGAGGGCCGATTTCCGGCCTGTGACTGGGACCCGGGTGAGAACGGGCTTGCTCTCTTACTGTATCTGGCAACTCTTTTGAACCGTGTCGTCGCTCCTCTAAGCCCATTGGCAGCGTATATACAACGAGAAACTTTGTTGCACCAAACACTCGTCGATGGAACTCGGGCCGAATGCTTTGTACAAAGTGCCCAATATGCCTACCAGCGCACACACACAGCCACGACCAAACATTGAGCCCAACTGCTATCTCTTGCCAATGCAATGGTCCACAGAGCCTTCGTGGATGACAAGGTCACCGAGCGCGCAACAGCCATTTTGTCCACAATAGGAAACCCTTTGTCGCATCCGCTGTTTAGAAACTTTACGCGTCCTAGCCTCCGCGCGCTTATAAACCACGGCTTTTCAACCTGTACTTATCCCATACCCTCCCTCTCTCCACCGTCCTTCAACGCTTCGTAACGTTCGACTTCAAGATGGGCGTGTCCATACTCCAGCAGAACATCTTCAGCGGCATGAACCCTCGGATCGAGCTCTCTTCGATCCAAGAGGACCAAATCTCCAGCCACTTCCCCTCCTTCCGCGCGCACGTGGGCAATACGCTCGGCGTCGCGGGCGCGTACAGCAAGTGTAAACTTGTCATGCTCGCCCTCGCAAGCGTCGAACGCGTCCTCATCATCCGCTTCTACGACAACAAGAGTGGGAACCGGCAGGCTGTCAGTCCCGGCCGACAGGCAGTCTCCCAGTTCCTACTCTCGTCGCCGGCCCTCAAGGTGGCGACCAACGCCACGCGCCTGGCGTTGGCGCTGTACGGCGACCTCGGCTCGCGCGTGTCGAACCTCGCAAACTTGGTCGCGAGGAAGAAGAAGAACGATATCGACAGCCTCGTCTTCGCACTCGGAGGTTGGGGCGTCCTGGGCGCGAGGAAGGACGTGCTGGCGGCGTGGAAAGATGAAACGTACAGACCGAGCGACCTCAGCCCGGTAGCCATGCGTGCATGGGCCTGTGCGTACGCCGCTACGCTGGAGCCGATACGGTCGCGTATCCAAGGCGAGGTAAAGATTGACACGTCCAGCTTCGACGACGAGGTAACAAAAACTCTTTTTTTTTTTTAAATCCAACCCTGGCAGCTAACAGGACTGCAGACTTTGAGAGTGATGGCAAACTGGCTGCGTGTTCAGGAAAGACTGGATGCTATGAAGCCTACCATCACCAAGAACGACGTCTCGGCAAAGCACAGTCTCAAATCAGGGAAAGTCACCATCGAGTCTTTGCGGTATAAATCGCGTGTGCGGCCTTCTGCTAGCCAGGTTTTACTCAGTTTCTTTGCTCGTTTTCTTTCTTCCTTTGACGTTATTTGCGAATTCGATCCAGAAACTTATGATTAAGACGACCACCGCAGACGGTTCTAACAAACAAGTCGACGCCCGCGTAGCCAAAGTCACTGGCAAATCTGCCTCGCTCGACGTGAACGGGACACTTAAAGGTTCCATCTCAAGTGTGTACACAATTGGCAAAGACGAACCCACAAACGCGGAGGGTCTCCGCACACTTGCAATCGAGCTCTCCCTTCAACGCCGTGAAACCGAGCTCCTTGCCAATCCTCTCGTTCGCGCGATTTGGTTCCCAAGTGACGCTCCACACACATCGGCGGATACGCGGCTCCCGGCTGTTCCCCTGTGTTTCGCGGCCCGTCCGCTCAATCCTTCTCAAACCCGTGCCGTCGAAGCGATTCTTGGATCCATGCCGCAAACCGTCATCCACGGCGGGCCTGGGACAGGGAAGACGACGGTGATTGCTGCAGCGACGTCTAGTGTGCTGAAAGGCTCGAGGGATAGGACGCTCTGGATCGTCGCGCAGAGCAACGTCGCAGTCAAGAATGTTGCGGAGAAGCTCGCGAGCTGCGACGTGGAGGATTTCAAGCTGCTGGTGTCAAAGGAGTTCCATTATGAGTGGTGCGTCTCCCGTTCTGGTATCCTTCTCAGTTGACATGCTGAACGGCTTGCCGACAGGCATGAACATCTCTATCACAAGGTTGTGCCTAGGGTTATCCGTACGGACAATTTGGACAAGAACATTGTCGGTGTTGAACGCCAGCTTTGTGGGGCCCGCGTTATCTGCTGCACACTCAGCACCCTTTCGAATCCTGCCATTCAAGCGGTTACACGTGTGGTGCCTATAGAGACTGTGATCGTTGACGAGGCCAGTCAAATCGAGGCGGGAGATTACCTGCCTATGCTTTATCGCTTCGGAAAGACTCTAAAGAAGATCGCATACATCGGAGACGATAAGCAACGTACGCAGTTCATTGGGCCTTTCTCTGCGACATCGTTGTTAACACGATTCACAGTTCCACCATATGGGCAAGAGGATATCAAAATTATCAAGAGTATTTTCGAAATGCAACACCTTCGATCTTACGAGGTCTTCCTCGATACTCAATGTATTTTAACGTCCTCTTCTGCCTCAACGCCTCACTGACCTGACTTGTGTCACCTCCAGATCGTCTACCACACCCGATCGGGCGCTTCATCACGTGCCATATATACGACAATCGGCTGAAGACCCAGCACGACGTCTATGACAGGACCTCATGCCGGTTCGTCGACGTGCCAGGAAAAGAGATCCAGTCGAGCAACAGCTGGGTTGTAAGTACCCACGATCGAACTGAACCCTGTTCCCGATTAATTTCTCTGCCAGAACGAAAAAGAAGCTCAAGCGATGGTCCATATTGCACGACGTTACGAGAAGGAAGGAAAATCATTCCGCGTGATCACCCCCTATGACGCACAGCGGGCTTTACTCGAGAAGCTACTAAAGAACGCGGGCCTGGTATGGCAGGACAAGTGAGCACATCGTTGATCTTGCAAAGGAAATTTGCTGATCGGAGCTTTCAGAGTGTTCAATGTAGATAGCTTTCAAGGCAACGAGGATGATTATATCATCATCTCAGCCGTGCGAACTGAAAAAGTTGGCTTCTTGAACAACGCTCGCCGAAGCAATGTAAGCGATGCTTTGATACAGTTATTCGAGCCATCGATGGCTTATCTCTGCGGTTATCCCTAGGTTATGCTCTCTCGTTGCCGGCGCGGCATGGTTATAATCACGAATCGACACTTTCTCACTACGGACAAAGGTGCCAAAGCCTCCCTGCTAGGCAAGATGGCTAAAAACTGGGGAGACGCCGGTTGGCTCACTTGGTCACAAATTATTTCGGGTCGGTTCTGAGAGAGCTGAATTTGTTCTCTCGCCAGCGCTCTCAGCGACATGCGGCAGACAAGCAAAGGCGACTGTGTGACCTCTGCTGCGTCTAAGGGCATACAAGAGAGCAGAAATTCGGGTATCACGCGGGCTCGGTGTTTTTCTTCTTAACTTAATCTTATCCGAACTCTTTCCATATCTGTTCCATCTGTAGACTAAAAATCAGCACCCGAGCTTCTGAGGGGCCTTACATGAAATTTTGCGATATCTTTGGGTTCTTTCCCTTCGCCTTCATCGGCAGGCGTGGCCACCGCCTCCTTTCTTGGACCTCTATTTCAACGACCATCGACTAACAACTTGATTCATTTTGTTGCTAAGCTCACTCTGTCCTTTTGGCTTATTGTTTCTATAAACATGCAAGTTTATCAAAATCTCGTCGACGAGGATATCCCTCCGATCGAGGCGTTCAAGCTTAGAGCATCGTCGTTCACCTCCGATTCCGATGCTTATCGCCAATTGACCGAACCTTTACGCTTTCCATCTGTCGGCTCGCTTTGTGTCGGTCTTGCAGGTGGATACAACAACAAAGGACGACTTTCCTGGCTTGCGCTTGCGCGTGGGGAGACTGTCGTCTTGTTGGAGATAGGTGGCTCGGCGAGGAGCGATGGGAAGGTGCCCTGGGCGCAGCTACTCGAGGAGAGCATACTGATGGATGAGCGGACGTTCCTACTCGGATTCGACCTCGCCCCCCTTGCACTCGCGCTCTGGCGCGAATGCAAGATACTCGTCGCAAACGGCGTCGACGTGCCTAGCGCGGTCATCCGTTCCGTAGGGGAGGCCGACACGAAGGCCGCCCAATCCGTCAAGGAGTCCCGCAGAGCCTACAATCACATACGATACATCATTGACGACGATACGATGGTCTATGAAGATAATGTCGACGCCACCTTTACTTCTGAAACGATCGATCCAGGCAAGGAAAAGGATGGGCTCATTGCGCTCACCAAACGAGCCTGGATCGCTCACTTCATCTCAACTCTGTCGTCAATGGAGCCTATGGTCTACGACAATATAAAGGTTAACACACACCTAAAATCAAGTCATGTAATTAGCACCTACCACTTTGTTGTCGATTTTGCTGATTGGCTAATACAGGAACTCGACGTGCTTGCAAAGCAATCGCTTGACACCTACCGTCTCACTGCAGAAAAACCCACTTTGACGCGCCACGAGGCAACGTTGACGTACGATAACCAATTCAGACAGGTTAACGCGAAATCACTTAGGTTTCAAAATCGGCTCCGTGGCGGTGGTCCTGGACAAGTATGTGCACCATTTCTCATTCTCTTCAAAAGTATCTGATTGCTTGCCATTCGCTCTGCAGAAGGTTCGCATTGAAGCGAGCAGTGCACGCGGCACTTTCTCTTTTGACAGTCAGACTGGGCGCCCACGTGGGCAATTTTCTAATGTTGAGACCCCAATCAACCTTACTGGCATCACTACAACTTCAATTACCACTATTGGCCGTGAAGGCCCTACTCGTGCTGAAGCACGAAAGACCACTACAATCCTCAATGCGCTCCATGGGGAAAGTGCTGTTGCTGCCTCCCCATGGTATCATGCTATTTTCAGGGGTGAAGCTGACATCAAATTCCCTGCTGCGGACCACATCACACCACCACCTTTGATCATTGATGAGAACAAACCACTTAATCTATCTCAGAGGCAGGTACTGCTGGGCATGCTCTAATTAATTATTTGTATACTTAATGTAAATTTTGTAATAGGCTGCTGAAGCTATGCTTGACAGATCTGCAAATAATGTTACACTTATTCAGGGTCCACCTGGGACTGGTAAGGTGAGTGTAAATCTGATATGAAATCTGGACATCTAATCTAATTTACATTTTCAAGACTTCTGTCATTGCTGCCTATGTTCTCTCTGCTGTTGCTGGAGGGCAAAAGGGCATATGGCTAGTTGCCCAGTCTAATGTTGCTGTGAAAAACATTGCTGAGAAGCTTCTCAAAGTGGACTTCCACCAGTGGCTTCTTCTTGTTTCTAATGACTTTGTGGAAGGATGGTGTGTCAAATATATATAATTTGATCACTTGATATTTTTTAACCCAATAAACATAGGCATGATCACTTATACACCCAAATCAAAGAGCACACAATCTACTCTCACATGTTTGGAATGGCCAAAAAGAAGCTCCAGACTTCCAAGTGTTGTGTTATTCTTTGTACTCTTTCCATGCTGTCAAATCCTAAGCTCTTCCAGTTTACCAATGTGATCCCCATCAAAACTCTTGTTGTTGATGAAGCCAGCCAAATCAACATTGGAGACTATCTTTCAGTCATTGATTCTCAAAAATCTCTTCTCAAGTTTGCTTTCATAGGAGATGACAAGCAATGTAAGTACATTCAATCATAATTGAATGCTTTACTAATCCTCTTTGGCAAAGTGCCTCCTTTTGGCAATGATGAAATTAAGAGTATATTTGAAGTTGATGAAATTCGCTCCAAAGCATTTTTCCTTGATACCCAATGTAAGTGTCTATATGTATATATGTCATCTGAGCCACTCACTTTTTTTATAGACAGAATGCCTTCCTCTATTGGTGACTTCATATCTCAATCAATGTATGACAACAAGCTCAAGTCATGGGAGGATCATCCCATCAAACCTCATATTCCTTCCTGTTTCTTTATAAATGTGGCTAGTGGGAAGGGTCTCACTCAAGGGACTTCACAATATGTGAGTTTATGTGTTATTGATTGATTCAGCATGTGTCAATACTGTCTCGACCAGAACAATGCTGAGCTGGATGCAGTAAAGAAGATCACCCTCAAGCTTATTGGCGATGGCAAGGAAGTTTGTGTGATAACACCTTATGACGCTCAGAGGAGCAACATTGAGAAACAGTTCAGGCAAGAAGGTATTGGAGCTGAAGTGCACAATGTTGACTCATACCAAGGTAAAATTCTAGTTTTTATAACTCTTTTAAAATTGGTTTACACAATTTGGCTACAGGCAATGAGCAAGACTACATTGTTATTTCACTGGTCCGTCATCAAGAACTTGGTTTCTTGAAAGACTTCCGTCGTACCAATGTCATGCTCACGCGTTGTCGCCATGGTCAGTGGTTTTGCAATTGGAAAAGCCTCCTTGTATTGACTCGATTTCAGGGATGTACATCTGTATGTGAGCAACATTAACTCTATGGTCACATTTCTCATTCGATTTAGGCACAAGTCGGCGATACTTACTTCGTGATGGAAAGACCTCGCTAGTTGGGCAACTTGCAGAGCACGTCGGCGAGCAGGCGTGGCTTGAGATGGAAGATATCGAATCTGGAAGCTTCTGAGACAAGCGGTCCTTAGTGTGCTGAAATGCACACATACACAATATTTGTTGGTCGGACATGGATACCTACTGAGTACCAATAGGCTTGGTACTTATGATCATGTCCTTCATATCCGAAATAGCAAGCATGATTTCTGACTTCAGAGATGCGGTTGAGGTTGATGGACACGAGCGCTTGCACTCAAGCCCAAACTCGATGATATCTGACCCAGGAATATCTTTTTGCAATCGCGTCAAATTCAATGTGGTTCTGGTAGAGCAGGCGTGCTTACAGTTAATTCCATACCCGTCATGAAATTCGGCACCAAAGCTACATGAAAAAAGGTAAGAAGACATGTAATCCATCCAAACTGTTCACGCACCCGGTTCCGCGGAAGAACCGACCCGATCCGAGGCGTACTCGTGCTCAGTTTCCATCTCCGAGAGCGTTTGTAGATATCATCACGGAAGAAATGTGCTTCCATGCCGCTTGGCATCCAGCGCAAACCAAGTAAGTGACGATCAACTCCCTTTCCAGACGAGGCTTCGCGGGTGAGGGAGGTATGCGTTGCGCTTGCGCGCCGGAGCAGGACGCTTCGTGTATGCCCCTGCACATTTCAACGGTCAATCGCCGGAGAGGTACCCGGTAGAAAATAAAACGTACGGGAGTGGATAGATTGCCCATTGCGAGGACCCAAGCCCGTGCGTCTGTACTAGTGAGCGGGCGAATAGTCTCGGTCCGGTCATGATGAAAGAATCGTGTGAGCGCAGTCTCGTAGGTGGCTGTAAAGTACCCTTGGTCACGATACCAGGCGAGCTGCAGAGCCATCTGGATGTAGCCATCTGGTGACAACTGAGCTGTAGTAGACGTTAGCTGCAAAGGTATGCATAAGAAAGACTGAACACCCACCAACGTTTTTGATCCACTCCGCCCCATAATTTCTGAACCAGAGCTCAGAAACGTCCGAATCGTCAACCATATCATGCACTGCCGCCGCTGCCACCGTGCAAGCCCGTTCAGTAGACCCATCCACAACCAATTCGATTCCAGCCTAGTTCATCAACAACGACATCGTCCAGCCGCAGCGGTTCGGGCTTGTCGAACGCTTGTGGATCCATAGGTTGTGCCACGGCATACTCTCCGATCATGCTTGGAAGCAGTGCGCCCAAAGTCGTGTGTTTCCCCATGAACCCAGCGCGGGTGTTAGGCTCAACGACGAGAGTGAGTGCTTTGTCAAACCATCTATTGTGCCCATTAATGCCAGAGCGAATGTTACATAAATGTGCGTCGAGTTTGTTTTGAGCAGGCTTAGTATTGATGAGCGAGAAAGTACTGGTGACATGAGGAAAACAGCAATCATCCAGGGATACAGCGAAGATGGTCGATTGTATAGCTCTGAGGAGTTCTTGGTTCTTAGAACAAATACTAGCCAAATGGCGGAAGTCCTTAACCGTGCACCGCGCGTGAGCAGGGGCTTCAATATTCATATAGCAACCTTCACGTACATTCGCCCAGGTGTCACGGTCTCCACCCGTCAGAAGGCCGATAGGCGTAGCTCGTTCTCCAGCCCTTCTCCGAGCAGCAGCATCGCGTACACTATTGGACATCCGTCCCTCAATCACGGAGGCGTCTAGTGGACGGGGCGCATTACTCGAAGTAGGATGCGGATAGACGTCAAGGAGATAAAACCAGTCGAAGACCATTACCAGTACCCGGTGAGGTGTTTCTGCTGAATGCGGAGGCATTTGAATGATCTCCTCCACTTCTTCGGCTGGGGAGCGACATTGGTGGAAAGCAGCTTGGGCAGCGTGCTGAATCCAGACACTATCGAACGTAAATATCGTTCCAGTGTTTTATCTAAAGGAGGAATTGGGAGTCGCGGAAGGACTACTGGAGCATTCTGAGTTGCACGCGAGGAGTAGGAGGCTTTTGAGATGATATGAAAGTTGGAGGCATTGTGTGCTCGCCACATTGAGAGTCCATATCGGCGGGCTGTGTGCATGCGGAGGTCGTTTGTCGTATTATACACGGGACACCCAAAGGAAACGTGTTGTTACACAGCGGTGAAATATACTGTAGATCGCGCTCCAAGCGGTTTAATGAAGGAAATGCTGGAGTAGACGACACCGGGCAGTTGAAACCGATGAGCACAAGGACGACGATGACCGCTGAGGCGCTGAGAGGGTAGATGAAGCAGGGTTGAAGCTCAGGAAGAGCGTGGGCTCGGTTCCGCCAGCCCCGACAGTGACGAGGCCCGCCAGCTTCCTCCCTGACCATCATGTCCTCATCAGCACCCACCAACAAGCCCGCCTCTTCCTCCAAGCCTACAGATTTGGACGAGCTCGACCGTCTTCTGAACCGCGAAGCATCCGCATTCCAGCGAGAAAAGGAAGTGGAGCGTATTCTAGGTGCTTTCAAGCTCAACCCCTATGATATCCTTGACCTTGAGTTAAAGGCGACGGCGGAGGATATCAAGCGCAAATACCGCCAGCTCTCGCTATGTAAGTCGCCGCTTTCGCTATGCACCCCTTTCGCTGAAATGTTTCAATCCGTGACCACATTGTTTTTGGTGGCTCCTTTGAGACTTGCTTACTTGTTTACTTGCCACCCGTGTCTTTCAATGATGAGAGCCAAGTTGTTGATCATGGCGTGCGTTTTCTCTTTTCTAGTCATCCACCCTGACAAGTGTCCCCACCCTCGTGCTCCAGAGGCTTTTGACATTCTCAAGAAGGTGCGCATACGTTAACGCTCTTCGCAGCTACCGTTATTGACTCGCTTTGTATTTAGGCTGAATCCGAACTCTCCGACGAGAAGAAGCGCGAAGAGATAGATGCTGTACTCTCACACGCGCGGTCTGCCCTCCTCAAGGCTCACAACATTCCAACTACTGTTGCAGATGATGATCACAGGATAACAGAACTTAAGCCTTCGTTTAAAGACCAGTTCAGAGCCAAATGTAAGGACATGCTTATCGAAGAGGAGCTTCGTCGAAGAAAGTGCGTGTTTGCTATTGAAAGGGCACATCTAGTTACTGAACTGTCCTGATTATAGGGCCATCAAGATGAACTTGGCAAATGAAGGTTTCGAGGCGCGAAAGAAGGAGGAAGAAGTTGAGAGCAGGAAACGAAAGGCAGAAGACGACAAAGCCTGGGAAGGTGCACACAGTCTTCTTAATCACTTAATCAAATCCTCACTACTTTCCAGAGACGCGCGAGCAACGTGTTGGTAGCTGGCGAGACTTTTCCAAAGCAAGTAAGAAGAAGAAAACGAAGAAGGGTACGGTGCTCTTGGGATAAGCACCTGTAAGTTCATTATACAATTTTTCTATGACCCATTAGATGCTCGCTATCAATAGTTGTTTTGCCTCAAATATGTATATCCAAATCGTTGAAAGAATTGCTAATCCGAAATATCTATCACATCATCATCGTTCGTAGTCGGTGCAACGGATCGTCTTCTCACAGTAACAGATGGTCTCCTGCTCCTGCTCTTCCCCCATGTACTAAGACTGGTTCGTCTTTTGATGCGCTTACCCACCACGAGCGCATCTTCGTCGTCTAGTTCATCGTCGCTAATCATAATCGCGTCGGCCGCCGTTCCGGAGCCTTGACTCCCCTGCATCGGCATAGACACAGATGTCCGCCTGCTGGGTTTAGATGACGTATTAGATTCAACTTTCGTGGCTTTGCTTGGACCAGCTTTGGCATTCGCAATGCTCATATTGCCTTCGAGCTCCGCAATCGTTAATATGTCCTCGTCGAACGATATTGTTTCTTCAAAGTCGAAATCCGAGCCTGGGAGGTCGTCCTTTGATGCTTGGCGCGCGACGGGCTCGCCACCGTCGTCATCATCAGGAAGGAAGAGCGGCGCACGCTGGGCCGAGGGAGGTTGTGCGCTGGTGGCCAACGAGCTCGGTCCTGCGACGGCGGTCGTATTTGATGGCCAATAATGCGATACAACCGTGGGCTGCGAATCATGTGCTTTGGCAACATCTGAAGGCTGCAGCTGAGGTACGTCCTGAAAGTCTTCTTCGTCCCAGTTGAAGAACGACTCGTCCATAGCATCAGGTGAAGGGTGTCGCGTAACAGGCTGGAAGTCTTGGGGTAATGGCGCTCGTTGAGGTCGGGGAGGTAAAGCCGATGCTTGTTGCTCTGGAGCCTTATAGGAAGCAGGCTGGGCAGGGACCATAGGCGCTGGTTTGGCAGCTGGCCCAGGTGGTAAGGTGGTTATATGCGGTGTAACCGAAGCTGGTGCCGTCTCTGTTGACGTAGCGCTCGGATCATCAAAAACTCTTCAGACAGTGCAGTTAGCTGCTGATTTGGCATGAAGATAGACTTGGCGGCTATCACTCACCCCATTCGTTGGCGTAAGCTGCGATAAAACTCGATATCCTGTTTCTCTGCCCGTTCCGCTTCTTGATACCCCACGAGGTTCACAGTTGCCGGCTCCAGAAACAAGATGCCTCTTCGCATTTCAACGTTCTTTAACCAGAGCTAATAGAGACATAAACAAATGTGTCGATTTGGCAAGCATATTGTAGAGCACCTTATAACCAAGCTTAGTTTCCCCAAGTTGAAGTTGAGGCAAGCGACGATACTCAATTGCTTTGAGTGTGATTGTCCCATCGCTCAGTTCCATTCGAAGCATCGAACGAGGGTAGCGTGGTATGGGACCTTCGTCTTCCTCCTCGCGTTCTCCATCTTCGCCGCGCGTGGCGTTCAAGCCAGCCAAGTCCGCTCGGTCTATGCGTGTTTGGCGGAGGTTCATGAGTGAGAAGGCGCTACTCCCGATTTCCGTTAAAGAGGTAATTTCTACCAGAATTGGAGGACCAGATAGTCGGGTATGCATAGTGGGTGGTACTCTAAACGGAAAGCCAGTGTTCGGCAAGGCACTATCGCGCAAGTCGGACGAGAGAAACTGAACTTCGATTTTCTCTAGGATTTTCGGCAAGTCTGCCGAGCGAGAGGGGTCAAGAGATTCTTCCTGGCACACCCACTCGCAACAAGGTTCGAGCCACTCCTATGAGGACATGTAAGCAGGGGATTATATGGCCTTGACGTGCAAAGTGTTCACAGGGTCAATTTTCGGGCGAGAGTAGCGTTGATTAGCCCAGTCTAAGACCGCCCTCGGGAGCGACATGATGCTGTTCTTTCAAGAATCCAGGATGTTTTCGTGTTTTGATCGTGGAACAGGGAAAGGGGCGTAGAGCGTCTCCGCCCAGTCGCGTCACCCGCACGATTCCACGGCGCGTCGCAGTCACGTGGTGGTGAAGGCCCGAGCCTCGCCCGAGTCTGACCCGAGTCGTACTTACACATGAATGCTTGAGATAGCTCCGCCATGTGGCATGGATGCATGAGACAATCAATTTGTGAAGTGAGCAGTTCGCTGAAGACGTCTAATCCAGCCATTTATCCAGCCTAGTTCTAAATTATCAAATACTAAATAGACTGTCGGATACATGCGCAACGCCAATTGCCATGCTCATCATTTATTATACACAAGGCGTTCCATCATGAAATTGTGAGTCCCGTCAACAACTTGAATACTAATCCAAGAAACGATATTGCCTAGATGCACAAGATCGTGTGGATTATAGTGGCTTATATCACTGCATGTATGGCAATTCTGCAGCTTCCCGATTGTCCGTGCGACGTTCAGCCTCCTATTATAGCCCTCACCAGCCCTCAGTAATCTTCGCCGTCATCTTCGTCATCCTCCCCATCGTCTCCGTCAAGCTCTTCACCGCCTTCACCGCCTTCAGCACCGTCTCCTTGGTTTCGCGCATGGTTGACAACATCCGTTTGTTGAATTTCGAGAGACTCGCGGAGGCAGGCGTGCGACTCTCCGCAAGACAGCTTGGTGAGTGTAACCGTCTGCGCGTCTTCGCGAACGATGGACCAGGCCTGTGGGCCGGTAGCGAATACCACACGCTCGAGGGCTGTGGCGGCGTTCGCGAGCTGGTGAACGAACTCTTCGACATTCTTCTTCTTGGTCTCGAGATATCCGCCCTCCTTGAGACGGTCCTTCTCGAAGACGTTTGTCTGAATGACGAGATGCGTGATGGTCGATGACTTCAAGATGGTAGGAAGATTTTCCTGGAATATGCGGTACGTCAGCGAGCAGTACAACAACTCCGATGCAGACAATACACCCGTAGTTTAGGCCCGCTATTCCGGCCTGCACCCACCTTGTTGAAGTACTCGACCGACAAGCACCGAATGCTTTTTGAGGAGTTCAACACGCTCCCAAGACCTTCGTCGACGAACTCTGGGAGAACTGAGAGGACCGCTGGCTGAGCATTGGCGATCAGCTCCGGGAACTCCTCCGCCTCCTCCGCGATGAAATACCCGGGCAGGCAAAGGTGTCGAACCGGACACGAGAGCGAGAGGGCGAAGAGCCTATAGGTATCCGCATACATCTTGTCCAACGACTACCACATCTTAGAAGATCGGGCCACACGGCTGTTCTTGTTCCGAATGGACTCGAGTTCCTCCCAGTAGACCTCGTCGCTGTCGAAATACATGGCGTCGATGTCGGTGAGGGTGCGCAGGTTGGGAAATGCTTGGCAAAGCAGCTCCAGTTGGACGTGGTACATACCCTCCATCCTGACCGTATGCACGTGCGGAAACACGACGTCTTCGGTCCACTTCCAGTTGCGGTACTTCATGCCGAGGCCAGAAAAGCGGAAGGAGAGGTACTGCAGAGAGGACGCAAACTGCACGAGTGGGCGGAGGGAGAGTTGTCGGTTGCTGTGCATCATCCCCTCTGTGTCCTCCTCCTAGTCGAATGTGACGTGCGTGAGCGGGGCGGAAATCAGGCCAAAGAACTCCATCACTTCGTCCCAATGGGCCCCGCTGACGGCGGCGCGCCGGAGAGACGGGCAGCCATCGGCGATGGCCTGGAACAGCTCCTTCGACTCCTCACCGTCGAAGCAGGCCTCAAGCATGAAGGATGACAAGTTCTTCGCCTGGCGCAGGAGCGCGGCGACGCGCCCGAACAGCGGTTTTTTGTGGTCCGTCCCGAGCGCGATGTGGTTGCAGGTGAAGGAATGGACGTATTTCATCCGCGCAGACGGATCCTTTTCCGCGGACAGGACGAACGACTTCCACCGGTCGCTGCTCAGGGGCTCGACGTCCTGCTCGCTGTCGTCGTTCACGGTCGTGTCGACGTGCGCGAACAGGTACGGCAGCCCTCGGGCGTGCATGGCCTTGTTCGTCTGCATCACGTTCACAAGGACGCCGGTGGTGAGGTAGGGAATGGCCAGTACGAGCACGCTCGTTTTGTCCTTTTGTGTGCTCATGGTTGACGAGGTCGGTGTGCTGGCGCCGAGCGGGGGGATGGTGTGTGTGGCAGACGAGGAGGTGCAGTGGTGGAGAAGCGCGCGAGATCTCGCCGCGTTGCTCTGGTCCACCGTGTCTTGGCCGTGTCACGGAATGCGGGGAGCGGCCTCGCGTGGGGATCCTGGGCTTTGCACCTCTCACCCCAATCGAAACTCGCAAGTCAACCATTCGTTTCTGACTGAGTGTCTCAATGCGATATTAGTGAGTGCTACGGGCTTGGCTAATTTTAGAATGTTCCTCAACTAATAAGCCCTACCGGTGCATGGAGAACCTGTCTACGAAGGTTTTTGATGCACGTCCTGATACAGTACTTCCTGGGCTCTTTCGCGTGTCCCTTGAGCAACCGATCGAATTAATAATCGTAATCCAAGGACGACATGGCTCTCTCGCCAGCTGAAGGCACCGAAGGAGATTACTGTTGTCTCCGAGAGGTAGTGACAGGTCGCCCTCTCGTCTAAAAAAAAAAAAAAAGCCCACTTCGCACATAGCGTTGACGTATTTTCTTCTTATGCAGCATGTTCACGTCTTTACACGTCGGAAAGAGCTATTACGCAAAATCGGCAGCGTTTAAAGGGCACAGACGGACGGCGTTCATACTCGACGCTCTGAAAGTGCTCGACTCCCTGTCCCACCATAACTGCTGCTGAATGATATATTGGTGACATCACGGCCAAAGTATTACGTCAGAAGCGAAGGGTCAGAAGGCCCAAGACAACTCTTTTCGACCCTCTTCCACTTTCTGACTCCCTCATTGCGAAGGAATGAAGTCAGTGGCATGTTTTTTTTTCTTCTCTTCGTTCGTCGCCCTTGGTAACATCCGACCGAAGAGACGACCGTAACAACTGGGGGGGGTGCTGCATCTCGGATGCATGAGGCGAAACTGGGGTACGACACGCGGCTTTCATTTCTACTTCTCGTGAAGGCGGGGTATTCCGCTCATACATCCGTGTGTGCCTATGAAAAGTGGTGCTGCGTTGCGGGCAGCAATCATTTCAGAGATGTGTAGTTTCTTTTTTTTTTTT
>JAZHGK010006128.1:0-41105 GCA_037855215.1 Waitea zeae | reverse complement strand
CGTTGCGATGATTATGGCGCAGAAGCTGCAGAACCCGCTGCTCGCGTTCCTCAGTGCATGCGAAACGGCGAAGGGAGACGCGAACCAACCAGACCAGGCGGTTCATCTAGCTGCGTCAATGCTGTTTTGTGGTTTCAGGAGTGTGATTGCAACAATGTGGTTAGTGACACAATTACTGTCCGTCAATTAAAATAGCTCATCACGAATATAACAAAGGACCATGGGCGATGTGGACGGGCCGACGGTTGCTGAATCCGTGTATCGTGAGCTACTTCAGAAGCCAGTGGTGGAATTGGGAGATATTCCTTATGCCCTCGACTCGGCAGTGCAAGTTCTGCGACTGAATGGGGTGCCGGCAAGTCGATGGGCGACTTTTGTGCACATGGGGGCTTGACCAGGGTTTCCCGTACGCTAATTCAAATTAAATATGTATAAGTATTAAGTATATAGACCCAAGTTTCTGATACACGTGAACAGTAACAAGTGATAGGGGCTTGCTTCAATTACTCTATAGAGAAATGGCGTAGATGCTCAGTAACGAAGGAGTATTTTTTTTTTTCGTTTGCATAAATGATGCTGATGGTCGCGTGAAAGAGATTCCAGAAAACGCAACAGGCGCTCATCGATGACGTAAAACGGCTGCTTCCTTGCCATGGTAGCACCTCAAGCGGGGAATTGCCCAACTTCATTCTTGCCCTTTTACTAGTACCACATACACACATTCCAGCCTGCCTCGTGTTGTCGATCGCTTCAAATGGTCCACTCGTCTATGCATGAGCCTGAATATGTATGTCCCACTCCTTCTTATGGCATCCACAAAACTTCGGCTGAATTTATACTTGTTGGTAGTCAGACGGTGATGTCTGGGAAGACGTTGACACGGATGAAGGCTCTAGTGCTATTCTGCATCCCGAGTCGACCTCTGTGTCGGCTCTTAGTAGCGGCATTCCCCGAAAACGTCGTGTTGCCGGCCGCCGCAAGGCTTCGGCCTCTGCATCCATCTCTTCTCGCGGGCGTGAACGCACACCGGCAAACCTCGCACGACCTGAGGACCTCGACGACCACGGTTCATACGGTTCAGCTCAAAAAGACAGCAATATAAATTATGCTAGGCTCAGGCAGGAAGGACAGGATGCTATCCACGCAGGCGCGATGGATGCAAGCGAATATGCTGTTTCGTTGCTCCGTTACACTGGCCACATTCTGAAGACCATTCTCTGGTTGGCCAAGTTTCCCCTCGCACTTTTGCTTGCTCTATACATCTCCCTCATCGCCGGTGGCTTCGCTCTAACTCACCTTCGCGCACAGTTCGCGCCTTTGTGCGTGATTCCTGGCATGTCCCTCACCCCCTTATGCTACACTCCCCCTACCGCTACCGGTGATGGTCGGCCACCTCTCCGTGCAAACTTTACACAACTCGCCGACATGCAGGGTCGCACACTGGGGCAGCTACTTGAACAAGGAGCAGGTGGGAGTGCGCTTGCGCTGAACATCAAACAGGCGGAAATGGCGACAGCGGACCTCGCCATAGCGGTCACGCACTCCCAGATGCGAGGAAAGGAGGAAGTGACAGAGCATTTACGTGGATTTGTACAAGATTCTAAGAGGTCTGCACGTGGGCTGCAACGCTTTGCTGCGAAGCTCGGAGGCGCTGTCGACCAGTATGTTCTGTTACCTTCACACATGCCCTATGTATGTTCTGACGGTATAATTCGCAGAATCATTGCCGTGAACAACCACGCTATCCGCTCAATTGAAGCCGCTGAGGCCAAAGCCTCTGAATACTCTATCTTGCCGTGGAAAAAGCCTGCCTCTGCAGAGGGTACCGTCTTGAAGCACTTCGAACAAGCAATGACTGTGCTCTCCGACCAGCTGCGCAACCTCATCATCGAGGCGGAGCTCTCTTTGTCAGACTTGATGGCACTCGAAGAACGCCTCAACGTCCTCTACTCTGTTACCCAGCGCGAAGACGTCGCAATTACCGCTGAGCGAGACGAGCTCCTCTCCGCTCTCTTCGCTTTCCTAGGGTTGAGCAAGAAGCAGATCAAAGCATTGGAGAAGGACCGGCTCGTTCTCGCAGACGTATCCAAGTACCGCGACGCGGCGCGTGCGCACGTTGTCAGCGCATTGCAGACGCTCCAGGGTCTACAGGCAGAGATCGAAGACTTGAGGGAGCGCGCAGCAACGCCAGAGATTGCGGGAGGCGCGCTCCCGGCCCATGTTCATATTGAGAGCATCCAAATGGGCATTGAGAGACTGCGTGACAGTCAGGTGAGATCAAGGGAAATAAATGAACGTGTTAGGGAGCGCATCGCAGGCAAAGATGAAACTGATTGAAGGATGACTGCTTGGATAAATAAGGTACTGGGTTGATTTTTCCGTGCGAGCACTTTATATACGGGAGATTGTGCATGGGTTAATTTCAGTTGTTGCTTCACATTTTGCCTTAGCTTTAGTCTATCACAAAACAATAGAACTTTTTTTTCTTACAGCTGCTCTTCGAAATGAGTCAACAACAACCGTACATGACTGATGGCTCATGGAGATTACAGGACCCGACGGCAATTATGATCGTGAACGCAGCTCGAGTTGCCCGGTGTCGTGACGTCTTGGCTCAGCTTCTGACTTTTACTTACGGCGCGCACAACAGTCTCATCACACCGACGCACCCGAACTCCAGCTTGTACGGCCTGTTGCAGGAAGGGTTGTAGTCATGAATCTCGACCTTCTCGCAGAGAACGCGTCTCGACTGGGTGCGCGGCTGCAGGAAACGATTTCCGAGCGCACGCGCGATCTCACGGCTCGCACGAGTGGTTCGCTCTTCCTCGACGGTGGAGATGAACGTCCAAAGGATCTGCGCAAGCAACTCGATACGGGTAGTGACCGAGAAAAGCTGGATGCATTGAAGCGGCTCATTGCAGTGTGTACATTTGCTTCCTTGCGCCCTACAATAAACACCGACCGAGTTCACCTTTGGCAGATGATTTCCAAGGGCCGAAACGTGTCAGAATACTTTGCACAGGTCGTGAAGAACGTTGCCTCTTCGAATCTGGAAGTCCGAAAGCTGGTGTATATCTACCTCCTACGTTACGCAGAGCAAGAGCCCGATCTCGCGCTACTATCAATTAATACATTCCAAAAAGACTTGAACGATGGGAACCCCCTCATCCGAGCGATGGCGCTTCGCGTGCTTGCAGGGATAAAAGTCTCGATGATTGCCAGCGTAGTAGTTCTTGCGGTCAAGAAATGCGCAGCAGATCCCAGTCCGTATGTACGCAAGGCGGCAGCATATGCTATTCCGAAGGTGTATGAGTACGTGCAGAAGAAAGGCTTGAAGTTGGAGACATACGCAAGCTGATATGGTACAAACAGGTTGGATTCTTCACATCTTCCCGAGCTTATCGAAATTCTTTCGACGCTTATACGTGATCGCTCCCCGCTTTCCATGGGCGCAACAGCTGTTGCTTTCAATCGCGTTTGCCCAACTCGGCTCGACTTATTGCATGGACACTACCGCCGGCTTTGTCGCACACTTTTAGACGTAGACGAATGGGGACAGGTAAATCTTTTGGAATTACTTGTGCGGTATGTGAGGACAATGATTATACGCCCGACGGGAGAAGAAGTGCAGTTGGACGATGATTTGCAGTTGCTCTTAAACTCGGCAGAACCACTACTCATGTCAAGAAATCCTGCTGTAAGAATGCGCCTTTTCATTGCTTGCTGTCTCTTAAGCAGCTTTTTCTTAGGTTGTAATGACGGTCGCCAAAGCCTTCTACAATGTCGCCCATCCATCTGGGCTATCCAAGACGGTTTCACCGCTCCTTCGTGTATTAGAAGCATCAAAGGAGGTTGAACGAGTCATCCTGACAACGCTTCTCACCATTGCCCAAGAACATTCCGTGCGTAGGTACCTATCCTTACGCCTATTCATGTGCTCAATGATGTTCATAAATTGGGCAGACCCTGTTTGTATCACACTACAACAGATTTCTCATCAGAAGCACGGATTCGACAGTGGTCAAGGAGTTGAAAATTCAGATGCTGGTCACATTGATCAATCAGGATAACCATCAAGCATTATTACGTGAGTTTATTGTAAGTGTGCTCTAGTTGTCACTCTTATCAATTAAAATAACATAATGCTTTTTAAGGACTACGCGGAGGATGTTGATGATGTACTTGTTGCTCGTGCAATTCGTGCCATTGGTCACTGCGCCACGCTCGTACCTACTTGCACACAGCAATGTCTAACGGCGCTCATGAGCTTCATTCGCGCAAAACATGGTCCGTCACCTCCAAAAACTTAGATTAAGCGAGGAATTAACAATCTAATTCAGAAGCAATTGTCAGCAACGCAGTCCTCGTCTTGAAATATTTGGTCCAATCAGAACTTCGTAACAGCTCTGCTGCGATCTCATCTACAGGACAGACACCCTTGTCTATCATAGCAAAGCTTGCATACAAAATTGATGACATACACCACCCCTACGCACGAGGATGTGTGCTGTGGCTTGTGGGCCAGTATGCTGCCGATACTAATGGTGTGAGCAATGGAGCCACAGTTGAAGGGGTGGCATCTTGGGCTCCAGACGTACTGAGAAAAGCGGCCAAGTCCTTTCAACAGGAGGTGCGTGCACATATATTTAGTTTCTGGATAGGATGGCTTACACATAATCAACAGGAATCCACTGCCAAACTTCAGACACTCACTCTCGCTGCGAAGCTACTTATACTATCTCCATCCTCCCAGTCCTTAATCCTCCTCTCTCGCTATGTCTTTACTCTCGCACGTTATGACCTGGATTATGATGTGCGAGACAGGGCAAGAATGTTAAGTGCTCTATTGGCCGGTGCCGTGCCAGAGATGAGAGACGAAGATGCAGAAGAGCCATCAGGAGTCATCCTAAGAACGGTCCAGGTGAAGAAGGTGCTGTTTGAAGGGAAGGATGCTCAGGAGGAAATTTGGAGTAAACCTGGTGTGTTATGCTTATGTTCATAGCCAAGAAGAACCTAATGTTGACCGTTAATAGCCCGTTTTGCTGACTCGTCCAGGATGGCACTCGGTTCTTTGGGTGCGGTCACCGGAAAAGATATGGATCCCGACCATCTTATACCAGATTGGTTGGAACAGGGAACAGATTCGACCCTTCGAGACACTCACGAAGATCGTCCTTTGGAACCCATTCTTACCTCCCTTGGATCAAATACAGCCGTTCCTCGTGCAGTTGCAGCTGGATCTTCACACCTCGCAACACCAATAATGTTGACCCCTACACCCGGGTCGCCCGCTACGAAGGGCAACTGGACAGATTTGGATAAGTTCTATGCCAGCGAAAGTGAAGATGAAGAGGGGTCGGAGGAAGAAGAAGAGGAGGAAGAACTAAAAGAGGGAGAAGAAGAAGCTGAAGAGGGAGAAGAAGGTGAGGAGGAAGATGAAGATGATAGTGATAGTGATGAGGAAGACGAAAATGCCAAGTTGTATCACTCAGCCTGAACATATGATAATTGATCCATTACCTGATAGAGGTGTCCTAATCAAAAGTTGATGCCCACAGACAAAGTTCGAAAGAAGGACATGAGCGTGCGAGTATTCGATAGTATTACGATGTGATTGATGCAGATATAACACAGACAAAGGTACAGGAACCCATCCTTCAAACGACAGCACCCTCTGGTAGTGTATAGTATAAAGGATCGAACACATGATAATAATGGCCACGCTTTCCAGTTGGTGGCCAATAATCCATAGTGAACCACTGCGCTTATCAGCATTTCAGCTCTTTTGTAGATAAGATATACTCACATGTTCAGTCGGGAGATTTTCCTTCCAGCTACGCAGGTAGCGTGCGGGCTCAGTGTCGTTTGTAACAGGGTGATTACGTGGAGGCACAATGAATTGCCCAATTTGAAGCTCAGTATCGGTGATAGTGGAACGTGAAACGCGAGCGTAGCCCGTACGATAAAGCCCTTTGTAACTTGCATAAGTAGCGAAATAGTCTTATTTAATAAGTTAACCCACCTCTGTAAAGAATGTACTCACACCTGTATCAGGCGATTTAACGAGAGGTTACCGCGATAGCAAAAAACAAAACTTACCACCGGTCCCAGTCAGTTTGGTCAATATCATGCATACGGCCATCGGCGATTAGGATTTCATATGGGTCCGCTGGCATGAGACGGTAGCATGAGCCTTAGCAATACAAACATAAAGAAACAGCAACACACGTCGTGAAGCAAGTGGCTTAGTTACCACATATCCAAGGAAAATAACCGGACGAGGATACGATGCCGCCATGATGCGTGCGAGCTCTTGACTTTGTAGTGTCCGATCGAGGGGATCCTCTTCTTGGCCATTGTGAGACACAACCACTGTGACCTCCGTCCCATACATGTCAATTATTGCTTCGATAGCAGGAGCAAGCTCGCCATGGGGAGAAGGCAACAAGTGGTGGGTGCTCTTAACAATGGGGAATTTGGACAACAACACAGCGCCCCATGTGTGCTTGTTTGGCCCTGGTCCAATGTCCACGTACTGTGCGACATATTAGGCAGGTCTCGTCCCAAAATAGAGTCAACTCACATAACCCAGTTCTTCTGCCATGACACGAGTTCTATAGCATCGGGTAGTGTAAGTCTATGTGGTCAACAAATAATAATAGCAATAGACGCACAGATCACGATTCCCATAAGGAATACGATGCAGGTCGGTTTCGAGCATTCCCACTGTTATAGAAGTTTATTAAATGGTTGATACAGTCAAGAGCCGACGCTTACAAACATCCAACTCCATATCTCTATTGATCGGTGGTCAGTATTACTTTCATTTATTTGAATGTATTATATTCATCTTACTTGACGAGATCCCGGATTCGTCTTTGACTATCTCGACCCTCCTCGTCAATGCCAAAATGCACCTGTAGTATCTTTATGAGTACCAGATGAAATTAGGCCTCAGTTAACTGACAGTCCATATGCCTGCTCGAACGAGTCTAGCCCAAGGTTTGTGTGGGGCAGGAGACTTGGTAGGCACTGTGAGAATAGCGTGTCCAAAGGAGATGGCACAGAGCAGTGCTAGAATCATGCGGAAGTTGGAGGATTTTCGCGCCGAGGGAAGCTTCATGGGTGGCATATTGGGGGTAGCCAGCCTCCAGTTGAAAGACGGGAGCAATAAAGCGAGTTGAATAGAAAGGACGACGTCCGTTCGTTCGCGTAAGTATTGTCCGCCAGGCACCTGAAGGTTGTCAATACAAGCAAAAAAAAGAAAGTGTTTAGTTGCTCACAAATGCATACGCAACGGTTAGCGTATCCAAGAAGTCAAGTATTGATACCACAAGCCATGCAGTGACAAAAACCCGAGCAACGCCTCGTGATTGAGCCGCCCTGCTCGCCCTCATCACTACCAATGGACTGATGGACGTTAGAACTACTGCCAGTGAGAGGCCTCCTAGATAACCCTGCCAATCGGTTTGGGTGTGCATCACGTATGCTCCAAATCCCCCAAGACCTGCCCATAGCGGGCTTGCAAGCAAAGTGCGTAGGCCAGAGTTTTCCTCATTCCCCGTTGAGTTCGAAGAAAATGTAGACAAGGCAAGTAAAATGCCAGAAATTTGCGCAAGATGTGTAATACTGTTATGCAAGGCTGGCACGGGCCCTTTTATAGGATAACCAGTCCACGAACGGACAATCAACGAAGTGCCATCAGACAGCAACTGGTGCATGCAGAATATGAGTGAACCAAGTGAGAGTGCAGGAGTAAACCAGGCCACGGTGTGGCGTCCTTGCAAGCTCGAAGAACCGGAGGATGAAACGAGCTTTGTGGCTGATGGGCGAGTAAGGGTTTCGATGATAGCAAACACGGCCAGTGTGAGTCCAGTCTTGTTGTAGCCACCACTACGCCAGTCCAGAATAGGCCATACTTGATTTATCTCAGTATATATCTTAATCAGCGGGAAATGCGCAACATACACGGGTTATTCGAGTGATTGATGTGTTTGGAGACTGAATGAAGAAGAAGACCTACAGTAAGCACTAGAAAAATTGCAAATGCTGTCAGACACTTTGCGAGATGGTTGATGGTCACTAGCTTACATAACCCCTCATAGCCAGCGGGTTGGTCTTTGGTCCAATCAACCGCCTTTCCGAGCGACAAACAGAAGTTACCGAATGCGATGCACAACAGCCGAACTGCAGGGCTAGGACTAGCAAAACTCGCCAAGCCCACTAACGCCCCAAACCAAAGAATGGTTCTTCCAGTAGTCGAAGCAAAGAAGCGGCGGGACGGCCGAAAAACAAGAAGAATGGGAGACAGTGTCGACAAAAGGGCGAGCTCGGTGCCAGAGACCGCCAGAGCCCAGACCGAATAGTAGAAGAAAGAAGGCGCAAGGGAGGTCAACAGAGTCCAAAATATATATGCTGTTAGTGGTGAGTATCAGAGGTAGATAACAACAGGCCTAAAACATACATAGATAGGCATCGGCAAGAAAGCTTAGGAAGGCTGGGCGTTGAATGGGAGTTCGCGCTACTTTGAGGCTAGAGACGGCGGGCTTTTGATCTGATCGTCCGCTTTCGTCTACTTCGATGGTATCATCAATTTCATTACTGCCCACTGAGGGTCCAGAAACGACGATTCCACTGGCGAGTGTAATGCCAACAGCAATCTATATTTCGAAGGTTGAAAGCGGCTTTTATGAAGAAAAAAGGGCTTATACGTACCTGGAGGTCTGCTTCCTTGAACTCTAATTCAGTAGATGCGTCATAAAGAACGTCCAAGAAGATGAGGCCCCATTCGAAGAATGCGTAGCGAGTATAAGCTATTATATTATCAGCTTTATAAAGTAAGTTAATGATGTAGGTTACACTACCTCCAGGGATACGATGAACAGCATGTTGAATGAAGAAATAAATAAGTGGGATGAGGGATCCAAAAAAGCTGGCGCATGGTTTCATACCGATTCTCACATACCAAAGCGACCACTTACGCAGATGCAATCAACTTCCTAAAAACTGCCATGTAAGAGGGGAAATGATGGGTGAAGCCAGGCAAACTACACTCACCGTCGCCACTTGCCAGTGTTGGAGGTTGACCAAATCACTCCACCCCACATCCAGGGAATGTTGCACACAATGTAAGTGATCATTGCAAAATCTTGGGATATGACTTGAGCAGGCAAAACATCTCAAAATTATGGAACAGACCATGAAAACCGTGTGCCTCATATGAAGGAACATAGACCCAGCCTCCACAAGCAAACGTCCGTACAACTCCAACCACAGCAAGCGCGCCAGGCCAGGAGGACGCTGGGAAACGGCTGGACTGGAGTTTGTATTGGAGATAAACCAGTCCGAAACGAAAGCCTTTGAAACAAGGGAACGTGAGAATTCAGTGTTCAGCACGCAAAATAGTGTCTCTTACCTGATGTAAGAGCGATGAGAACCTGGAATATGTTTCGCTCGGGGTACCAGTCGCCAATTGTTGCACTGACCGAAGGAAACCTATGAAGTAGACAGAGTTGTGAACCATGACCACCGAGAACTCAAGGAGTGGTACCCACCATTCATCAGGATACTCAGCTACGCCGTTCTTGACGATCTTCTTATAATGCAATGCACATCCAAGGATGAGGGCCGATGTGAAGGCGCTTAACGCGAGACGCGTGTGGATTCTTGCTATAGTGCTTGCATTGGTGAGGGTCGAAGGTGTTTGTCCAGCCGAGTTGGCTGAGTTCATTTTTTTGAACTATCAGTAGGCCTGCGTTACACTGGGGTCAGAGGGTGAGGCTGCGGCTCTCTGTCGGGACGTGCAGTTAGGTGGGCAAAGACGAAGTGAAACACGGACAAGAAAACCTTGGTGAGTACCGTTGTATTCTTGGCTTCCCAGGACTGGGGTGCCTTCAAGCTCATGACCTCATTCAGAGTAGTCACAGGCTTGAATAAATGCTCATATTCCGCCCAAGTATAGCCACTGATCGCAGCTCGTGGCGGTGGTTGGTCAGCTTAACAACAGTAGTACAAGTGGAGCTTCCTTGATAACATTTTAAGCAGTGGGTTCAATCGAGTACTATCAGAGTCACGGATGTATGAGGCCGAGCCGCATTCAGCGATGACGAGTTTGTGTTGTGTAGGTGGTAATTGATTTTGAATCAATGAAATCAACGCGTCGTTGATGAAATGCACGTGATCTGAATTGCCGAATTTCGGCGAGGCAAACCGGTCTTTTCCGGAAGGGAAACTGCAAATAGACCCATGGGCTCAAAGTCTTAATTCACCATGTAGTCAGGAAGCAACGGTTATACTTTTTACGTTCACTAACTGAAGAGGGTGTTGCGTTGGTGCTTAAATCAATGAAGCCATCCGTTTCTAACATTCTTCACGCTTCAAGATGAAGCGTTCACGAAGCCATCAGCAAACCACAATCTCCAGCTATATCGAAAAGATGGGGATCTCATGGCTCAAGGGAAGCTGGGAATGTACCGTTCTCGCGCTGCTCGTCGAAGCGGGTGATCTAGATGAGCAAAGGCGGTCAGCGACAGGGGTACACAGCGGCAGTCGATAAAACGCACCCATTCGTCTATTAGATCAAAGCAAAATGTTTGAAAGAGAGCGCGAATCTTTAGCATGTTAACCAAGGTAAAAGAGTGATTTTACGCACTGGGGCAAAGCGAGTTGTAAGCGCGCTTGAACTGCTTGCAAGGTGCGAAATCTTCGCCCTTCGCAGCAATGCACTTGAAGTAATCTGTGTAGTTTTGGAAGCTAGACATCTGAGCGTCAGCAGATAAATCTTAGGCAACAGAAGGAAAACAGTCGCACCAGTGACGCGTCTGGTTCGTGTTAGGAAAACGGGCTAAGAGCACAAGGTCACCGGGTGACTGCGAGGAGCGAATTATTTGTGAACGAACCGTCAAATCCAGCCGTTTGGAGGACGTATTTGCTACAGGAAAATGAGTATTTTGATTCACAACTACACCATTTTTTAGCATACCTCTGGAGGTCAGACATGGTAAAAGAGAGCGATGGGGTTGATTGAGTGCGGAGGAGAGCAGCTAGCGGAGGAGGGAAAGGATCGGGTTCGGACTCGGACTTGGTGACGGAGGAAATTCGAGACCCGGGACTGGCTTAGTCAGCAGGCCAGCCGGGGCTGGTTTCGCTCCAGACAGACGTGTTGTGCGCTTGTCAGAAACACTGAGAGCTTTCCTTCGACCTTGACTTACCACTGCTCATTATCTTTACCTCTCTCTTGTTCTTCTCGACATAATGGACGGCCTGCTAGCTGAACTGAACAACAAGCGCAAGGCGCTTGAGGCAACAACTGAATCACGACCAAATAAATACATGCGAAAAGGAGACATTGCACGGTTGCAAGAGGAGGAGAAGGCCCAGGCTCTCAAGCAGGAGCGAGAGCGCGCAGAGAAACTGGCACAAGAGAAGGCGGAGAAGGAAGCTTCTGCCCTCCGCTCTGTGAAAGTAGGTACTCGACGAAATGTGGATAAAGTCTATGTAGAGTGTGTTCGCTTACGCTTGTCTGGAGCCTAGTCTGCATCACCTGCACTTGCGTCCGACCGAGGCTCGCCGGCATTGAACACGGGCTCGCCGGCACCACCGGATGGCGGCTTCAACATATCTGTTGAGGAAACTATCCGACGTCTTCGCGCAAAGGGCCAGCCCATACGCCTCTTTGGCGAGTCGGACAAAGACCGGAGGCTTCGGCTTCGTGCGCTCGAGCTCATCGAGGAGAAGGACCACGAACGCCAAGGCGGGCAGAATGATTTCCGCAAGGCGTTGGAGGAGGTCGAGTCTCGAGAGAGGGAGATGAAGGCGAAGGAGGGGCAAGTCAAGGACAAAAAGAAGGAACAGTCCGCTGCGGGCACGGAAATCCTTGACCTGGAGCTGCTGAAGACGGACAAGAACAAACTCTACCCTATCATCTACCACGCGTTGAAGCGAATACTCAATGAATGGAAGGAGGCCATGGACGAACGTCCGGAGAACGTCAAGCAAACGACTCAAGGGAAACTGGCCGCTGCCACTCAACAGCAATCGGCAGAATACCTCAAGCCGTTGTTCAAAAACTTGCGCCAACGTGTAGGTTCCTCCCTCATTCTTTTTTACATACGGTCGTTCAACATGTTCATAGAACCTCCCCGATGATGTTCTGGGCCGGATTTCAGAGATTGTACACCATACGCAGAAACGGCAGTATCAAAGGGCAAACGACGCATATCTCCGGCTGTCTATTGGAAATGCTCCTTGGCCAATTGGAGTGACGATGGTTGGGTAAGCTATCAGTCTACCTATTTCTGTTGCCGTCGCTCACCGCCGCTCAGTATCCACGAGCGATCTGCGAGAGAGAAGATTTCGGCTGACCAGGTTGCGCACGTACTCAATGACGAAGTCAGTCGTAAATATATCCAAAGCTTGAAGAGGTTAGATGCTTGCCTATCCCTTCTTGCATGTTTGGTACTGACACCGCCGTTTGTAGACTAATTACGTTCTCACAGTCGGCTCATCCTCCGGATGACCCTTCACAACTGATGGGATAGTTTTTCTGACTCCCACCTGACGTGTATTCAATTCTACGTGTGCTCTATCGGTTTATCTATTTCCCTTCTTCCGACCTTTTGTCGTTGGAGTTGGCTGTGGTGCAGATCCAGCTGCCTCGTGACCCAGGTCCCTAATATGGTTGAAAAGTTTTGTCTTGTTATCGAAAGCTTCGCCGCACACGTTACACCTCTGATGTGTCCATTGATTAGTAATGATGAACCAATCTCTTGGGCAGCAAGCGGGACTTACCGCCGAGTGATTTGATAGTTCTTGGGCTTTCTTTGCCGCCTCTCTCGCTCTCCGCAGCTCTTTCTTCGAAGGCGCCTGCGGGAGCGCGCTCGCGGCTGAGTCTGGAGTCGATCTTGTGTCAGCCATGTCGCTGCCAATCCCAATTAGACCATCGAGATCTGCTTGTCGACGGCCACGTCTCCCTTTCTTCGTTGGGAACTGATCTACTATGTTTGGCACAGTCGGGGATCCATCGCCGAGTTTTGAATTGACAGGCAGAACAGATGGTGACATCTGGCTTTGTTGCGGACGGCGGCCTTTTTTTGATCTTGAGGGAGGACCAGACTCCTTATCATTTGTGGCAGCCACGGTCTCAAGAGAGTCAGACGCTATTCCAGCAGATCCCTGTTGAGCTTCACCGCCATTACCCTGGAGATCGACACCATTCTCTGGTATGGAGAACTCTGGTTCGCTTTGTGGATGTGGATCTTGTCCTTGTTCGCTGCCTTCATCCTCCATTTCAGAGTCTTCTGGCTCGTCCTGCAACGCCAGGCCAAGCTCCTCGTTGTCGGCGAGCATCTCTCGCTGCAAGCGTTCAACCTCCTTAATGTGCTTTTTGCTGCGCTCATGCGCCTCCCATGCAGCCTCGCTTCGGAAAGACTTGTTGCAGGCCACGCATTCCCATTCCTCCTCATCCGTGCCCTCCGCGATGGACCACTCCAAGTCAGCATCGGCGTCCGCTTTCTCTCGAGCCCCACTTTGCCACGCTTGATCGACGTAAGACTCTGTCATAGCTGTTCGGGCACGCGAGCCTGATCCGGAGGCTGTGTTTCCTCCGCTATTGGTTGACTGAGAGGCCTGTTGAGCTATATGTGCTTTGTAACGCGGGTCCCGTTTTCGCAAGAAAAGGGCCAGTGACTGATGGACGTCGAGGAACCATCATGCATCAGGCGCAAAAAGGGTCTACTAATAGATTCAAACGCACTCTTATTGTGTCATTGTATTCGCGACGAGCATCCTCGCGAGCCTTCTTGTTGTCCTTCTCCATAAGTCTTAGTGCGGCGTCAGCCTTGCTTTGCATCCCTTGGATTTGTCTGATAGACACATACCGCCTCACCCGTCGATCTGGGGCTTCCGCCAAATTCCATTGGTCGACCCAGGCAAAATCCTTGGCCGTGGACATATTCGTCCAATAGGCGTAGAATGACCGCGCGACATTCAACTGTTCGCCCTTTGCAGTTGATGCCCAAGGCCAGTCCGAGTAGCCAAATGATGGCAAGTCAGTCTGTCCGAATTGAGCTTCGTCGTGTGCCAATCGAGCAAACAGGTTCCGATATATGGTGAAAAATCCCTGTGAATGATCCATCAATAGCACATATACACAGGGGCTCTATACACACGTTTTCCCCGTCCGAGAATCCATTGTATACCGTGGGATCGAAGAACGGAGCGATGTGTCTCACAGAAAGGCCACGGTCTTTGGATCGTGGCGGAGGGGGTGCACCTCTTTTGATATCATTGAAAACATCAGCGGCGTCTGGTTCGGGGGCGAGTGAAGCGCGATGCGAGTCATACCTGTTAAAGCACTTGAACAAATCCTGTCACAAGTGTTGCAACGCTCATACGCACCAAGCACGTTCCTGTGAAATGTTTTTCATGTTAAATCATCTTTTATAGCAGCAAGCGTAGCAGTTCTCACCTGTTCGTCACTCAGCACTTCGTACGCTTGTTGAAGCACAGCGAAGCGTTGTGTTGCGCCCTCTAAATCATCGGGGTTCTTCAAAGATAGATCCGTTCATAACAAATAACTTTAGTCATGTGGGCATTTAATTACCTTGTCAGGATGGTGTACCAATGCAAGTTTGCGAAAGGCTTTCTTATGGTGAATGATGGTAAACGAAATCCCCTTTTGTAACGGTAACCTATCCTCACCTTGATTTCGTCTGCGGAAGCGCCTTCGTCTACTCCAAGTAATTCATAGTAATTTTGTTGTGCCTCTCCCAGAGCTTTGTCGTCACTGCCGTTCGACCCTGGAGCTTTCGATCCCTGAGCACCCATTCTCAGCTGCAGACGGTTTGAATTCAAGTATTGGCAGGTCGTAGAGTCAAGGCAAGAAATTCGAGCGCTTAGCGACCATGTGATGCGGCAGATATGGGCGTCAAATCTTTAACGGAACCTCGGGGGTTCGGAGGCCTTCCGTTCCGCGTTGTCCCCTTTTTACCCTTACTCCTGGGCTTGTTGATTTACACCTTTTAAGACCTGCTGTAGTTGTAATCGTTCATAATCATTGCAATGAGTGACTTCTTTGGTCGTTCAAACTCGACGGCCTCTTCTGGTTAGATTCACAAAACTTGGTACTGCGAGGTGACTCTGACTGAACGAAAATGTATCATCCTCGATTTTAGACAAAGAGGCACGGAAGGAGGCCATCATGAAGCAAGTCAAAAACGAGCTTGCTTTGGCTAATGCTCAGGAACTTATGAACGTGAGCAGCCAAACACGTTCCTGACTAACCCCAGGCGACTCAGGCCACGTTCCACAGAAAGCAAACGAAAAGTGTTTCGCCAAATGTAGGCAGCCATAACAGTTTTGTACAGTTGTTTGTCTCATACGTTCCGGCAGGCGTTACCAAGCCTTCGACATCGCTGTCGAGCTCTGAGGAGGTAAAGTTTGCGTGGAGGACGGCTATATTTCTACGTAGCTAACAAACCTTAATGAACCTCCAGACATGTCTTTCACGCTGTCTCGATCGCTACCTGGAGGCTTGTACGTCACCACGATTTGATGTTTCGCGACCCGAGGGCTGATGACATTCGATTCGTAGTCAACATCGTCAGCAGGACATACATCTCACGGGTCAGCAGGGAGAGCCAGAGCATAGATCACATCTAGATGGCTTCCACATGTCGACTTCGCAAGCTGAGACCGCCCGAGGCTCTCGTTCTGTTTGTCCCACGCATGTGCACTTTCCTCAATGCAAACGCGTGCATAATCATTACTACGCCTTTGTGCATTTTTCCCGTGTGGCTTTAAATAGACACTGGTTTTTTTTGAAATGGCCAAAAATATTGATGCTATAGCTCCACTTTCATGTCGGTGTGAAATAGAGATGTGAGGCCTTGCCCAAGCCTCCGATGACGGGAAGAGTATCCACTTGAACTCAATGCACATGCACTCGACTGATATGTGTCGCGCGAAACCACCCTCTGGGGCCTATCTGTAATGGATGATCGTTCAGCCTTGTTTCTGAGGAAGCTCCACCAAGGTTTTGTATTTAGTCTCGGGAAACATTCTTGATACGGGCCGTCGTTGTCCAACCCTGAGCGACGAACACGGGTGTTGGACGCATCCCGCCTTCTGCGCAGCACCCAAGAAGTCGCTTGACTGGGTTAAGCGGGAAAGTCTTCCCTTTCGCCTCTGTTCCCAAAGTCCAACTGCTTTCTCTCTGCGAATCTCCCACTTAACATCGATCCTGGTCCGCACAATTCAGTTCTGTTTGACCTACGCTTACGTGGGACGGGTTCCGAATTGCCGAAGCCCCACGCTTGCGCGCCTTCTCTGCACTTCAGCTTCTACGTCAACGTCAGAGAAGCCGCGACCTTGCGTCAACAATCGCTGGCATCTTGACGACAGCTCGCGTCCACCGACGCCGAAGTAACGCCCCCCCTCCACGGTGTGCTAAGCGACGATCACAGAACTTTTGGGGCGGAAGGGAAGGGGACTGAGTGTGTATGGCACGCGCAAGCCCCGTCGACCCAAGTAACGTATATAATATCAGCACACATTAGGACAAAAAAGTAGAACCCGAAATACAACGGCGATGACGAGGGGGAGAGTGAGAAGAAGGCGAACAATCTACGGGCAGATTGGCATGTAAAGTACACCAGAAAAAGTTATTCGTATAGACAATGCGGAGTCAACGGATGCGGATGGAGACAGTGAATGCGAAGAGGTGAGAATTACGAGTGCGGATATAGGGCGGTAGGCGAGATGCGGAGGGAGGCGCGATATCTACTAAAACCAGCGGCTAACATACGCATGCAGGGTTGCAGAATGACAAGCAGGTCCATTGAGAAGGCAGAATAGAATAATTGATGAAGAACTCGAAGAGGAGAGAGAGAGGAAGAAGAAGAAAAATAATAATCAGAGTATGCTTGGCAAGGCGGCAGTGGGAAGGGAGATGGTTGCTGCTGGATCGTGGTGGCGAGTTCCAGAGTCGTCTGGCCGGATCGATCTTTACCATGCTGGATGGCCGTAGGTCACCGAATACGGATTGTTTGAGGGCTGAGCGGCGGCAGATGGAACGGCGTGTCCAGTCCTTTCTTGGCCGTGAGAGACGGGCAACTGGCCGGCCGGCAGGGCGTTCGCGGAATGGTAGTACGGAGTGGACATGTGCGCGGCTGGATGGAGCTGTTGCTGGGCCTCATCAGCGTAATGAGGCTGTGTCGGTGCCTCGGGAGCGAATAGTTGTTGCTGGTGAGCGCTCGATGATGAACGGAATGCCGTAGGCGGCTGACCGAGAGCGGCAGGACCGTGTTGCCGTTCTTGGCCGTGATGCAGAAGGGGTAAAGATGGTGCCTGCGGGACCGGTGTCCGTGCCCCAGTCTCGGTGAGGCCCTGGGCCGGGGGTGACAGGCCTGGGGCGGTCCCCGAGGGTGGACTTGCGCAGAGGGCACCCTGAAGAGAGCTGGAGGAAGCGTTGTTGAGTTTGGGATAGTCGGCGAGAGAAGGGCTCGTGTACGCCGCGTTCGCATTGTGCGGGGCTGGTTGTGTGGCGTTGGCAGCGGTGGCTGTGAAGGAGGGCGAGCTGTGGAAATGCGGGAGGGTGGTGGCGGGAGAAAAGTGTGTCGCAAGCGGGGTCGAGGCCTCCGGTGAGCTCCAATAGGGCTTGACGTCGACGGTGGAGAGCGAGCTAGGATACGGGTTGTGCTTGGAGGGAGAGGGATCCAGGGCCGCGGACAGTGATGATGTGTAGATGCCTTCCGGCAGCGATACGCTCGACGAGGCTGCAATAGACTCTTCGGCAGCAGTATAAGGTTCCATTTTGGGAGTTATATGCGCGGGGAAAGTGACGCTTGGCGAGTGAAGCGAGGCCGAGTAAGCCGACTCGAGCGTCGAGTGTGTGGAGTCTAGCGAGGGCGCTATCGAGGAGTACACGGATGCACTCGACGGCGCAAGGGATGACGGCGGCGAGGCTGACAGCACCGAGTCGATGGACCTTACCGACGGCTCGTAGGAATGATTGGACGCGGCAGGGCCCGCGCTGGCGACGCGCAACTCGCGCAACAGGTGGGCGAGATGGACGGCTGCGCCGCCAAGTTCGTGCGTGAGAACGCGCGAGGCCTGACAGGACTCCGTCCAGTCGCCACACCGGCGCCACTGCCGGGTCACCGAGTCTTCGAGAAAGAAGGTAGGCGAGCGGGAGAGGTGGAAGGTCGCGACGCCCGCGCCGGGTGCGGTGTTGGTGAAGGCGGTCTCCGCTATGGTATCGAACGGGACCTCCATCTTGAAGCCGGAGCCCGCTGCGTGGACGTACCACGTCAAGCAGCGGCGCGGCTCACACATGTATGCCACGAGATCGTGGCGAGTGGTTACGGAGGCGACGCGTCGCCATGTGCCTATCGAGAGAGAGGTGCACGGGATGACGATGATGGCTATAATTGTTCAAGGTGGGTGGGTCTCGTCGCATACAGACGGATAAACGAAAAAAGAGAGGGAAAACTCACGGTCATCGTCGTGGAGCATGTTGTGAAGCTCGGGATCGAACCCGGCTGCCAGTGGTGGGGGCGTCGTCGGCGGGCGAAGGTCGACGAAGCCCTGCGCCTTGGCCCGTCCGTCGAGCATCTTCGCCTTTGCTCGCCTGTCGAAATGGAGCCCGATCAGCATGCGAGTGGGGAGGGTGGGACAGACGTTTGTTTAGACGGAGAGGGGGGAGGCGGTCAACACCGTACCGATTCTGAAACCATATTTGCGTCTGACGTTCGTTCATGCCCAGGTAATCGCTGATCCATTTCCGACGGGCAGCGGTCGGACTGCGATCGTCCTTGAAGAAGGCCTCGAGCTGCTCGAGCTGGAAGGCGGTCACGCGCGAACGCTTGCGCTTTTCGGTCGCGGGGCCGTCAGCCGAGGTGGTGCTGGTGGGAGACATGGTCGCTTCCGCGCGCGCGTTTCGGCCCGCCGTCCGACCGGATCTTTGGGGGCCGGACGCGCTCTCACGAGTTTCAGCCGGGAGGGCGGCGTTGGAGGAAGGGGTGCGGGGCTCAGGAGGATATGGGCTCGCCGAGGAGGAGGTCGACGGGTCGTGGGCGGTGAACGCGTTGGAAGGGGGGGAGCGGGACATGCCCGCGCTGGTGGCGGGACGAGAAGGAGTGCGGGACCGACGGGGAGGGGGAGGAGGAGGCAGAGAAGAAGAAGAAGAAGAAGAAGGGGAGGCTGAAATTGGGAGCAGCCGCGGTGCGTTTCGGTCGTCCCGCCTTGGACCTTGGCAGATATCAGAATTATGGGACGGGGAATAAGAAGAGAGAAAAAAAAAGAACAGGTCACTGCGAGGAAGGACGAAATCGCTTACCGGGTTCGGACATGGCCAAGGGGGGAAGGCGGGTTGGAGAGGAGAGGAGAAGCCAAAAAAAAAAGAAAGAAGCGCGGGAGAGTTGAGGGAGAGCGAAAGCACACAACGGGTACGACACACCCCGGCCTGGACGAGGAGCGATTGGCGCCTGGTCCCTCTTTCAGGGCGAGGACGAGGAAGGCAGTGGCGGCAAGAAAAGCGTTCTCACCTCTCTTTCTATCCCACGTGGCACTGCGCGGGACCCAAACCTCATCATTCCATCTCCTCCCCACGATCTTCGATCCGTGTTGTTACCCAGGTCTCGGTCCGACACCCCCGAGTACCTCCGAAGCCAAAATCGTGGCGTCAGAGCCCATTTTCCGGATTCCACAAGATCGGCGCGATGTCTGTGGTGATGAATCCGCCAGATTCCTGGCTACCATGCAAACCTTCTCGCTCACTCTTCCGACAGATTGTCAACTGGTCCCACCCCCGTCTCTTCTCTTCTTCCTCTTGGTTTGCAACGAATACAGTTCGTGCGCCTCCGCTTTAATAGTCTCAGTGTGGGCCTCCTCCCCGATCCCCATTTCGACATCATCTCTGGGACCCACTGTCGTTATCACGAAATGTTCTCATGGAGATGTGTCAGTTGTGACTAGTCCGCTGCGCCTCCCCCTCCCCGCCCACCGTTGCGTCATCATCATCATCACCACCGAGTACGAAAGACGTGTACGAAGAGGAGAGAGGGAGAGGAGGGGCACCCTCCCTAGTTTTACTGATGGGGCATCACGTCGCCAGGGGAGGTGAGCCCGCACAACCACCTAGTAGCCACACTCCGTTAGACGGGCCTTCTCTCTCACACACACTCTCTCTGGCCGGACCAGAGCAAATCACAAACCACACACTTCTTCTGCGTCTCACCCTGTGCAGTCCGACCACTGCACTGACGCTGCTGACCCTTGTGATCGGTTGAGCGTCCCCGCCTTCGATAGTAGAGCCAACCCTTCCCCCCTTCCCCCTCCCCTCCTTCACGCACACTATCCCGCCCACAACGTCGGCTCCCCCCTTTCGCCGACTGATGCATGGGTCCATGACATACTCCAATCGCCCTGGACCACGCCACCATCACCCGGCCACGACGGCACTTACAGTCGAACAACCGGTGGCTGCCTTGCCTCTGCTGCGGACACCAGCTGAATCGCCGGAGTCTGTTGACGGGCTGTGTGCGCGTGCGTGTGGAACCAGCTGGCCGGGTGGAGTGGTGGGGGCTGACGGAAGTGCCAAAGTTGCCAGAACTGGACTTTTGCGTCCGGATCTCCCGACTCGGGACGCGCAGAGGTGGGATTCCTCCCGAGGCGGACGTGGTTCTCTTGCGTCGGCCATCTCTGGGGACTACGTATCTTCTGATACTAGGAACGGGGCCGAACGGCACAACCACTTTTGCTACGAGATGTGTTTGTCTTTTTCATAACAAATCGTACTCTTTCACAATTCATTCCACCGCTTAGGCTGTGACCCTTGTTTCTAACCCTCGCGTGCTTCTCTAAGCTGGAGGCAACTAATTGAGTACCTCTGCCTGCCGCAATAGCATCGAACGCCGGATGCCTGGGAAAGCGCCAGGATCAGCGAGTGCCCACATCTTGATAAGCGTCAATGACTTCGAAAGAGTTCGAGCGCTGCGCAGACCCCCGCAGATTGCTTGGCCTTTGATCGTAGAGCTCGGCACACTATCTCTCTGACCTCTGCAGACTCTCGTGCTCAATGGTGAGTATGTATCTGGCGTTCGTAAAGTGACGCCTGTGAATGCAGTGTTTCGTGAGTATGCCATCCGACGGTGACGGAACGAAGGCGAAAAAAAAAGATCATTCCCCTTCCGTCAGTTTCTGCCATCGCGGAATCAATCCGTGCAACCGCTTATCTGGCCGTGGTGAGTTGTTCCTGGACCAACCCACCCGACGTTCACCCAGGTAAACCAGAGATTGTGGCGTTACGGTTGGATGACAGGTCGTCCCCCCCCCGTGATTGACCAAGTGTGCATTGAGACATTTCGAAATAGTTGACTCGTTTATGATCTCTGTCTGATACCTCCTATTGGACGAAACATCAAGTTTGCCTCTAATCACGGCAACCACGCTGAAAATTCGGCCCGTCGCTCGTAACGTGACAAGTCATGGACGAATAGCTCGAGTCCGAGGGATAGTGTTCGGTTGAGGTCAAATCGTCAGATGGGGCACGTAAACCCGTTCGATCAGCTTGCGTAAAATTTGACATGCTGTTTGGTCAAGAGCAACACAGACACGAACCGCGTAAGCCACCTAGGTGTCCCCAAAACACGACCAGTAAGTTTGACGGTTAACATTTATACCCGACTCTCAATAAGAGCTGAAATAAGTCTTAGGTATAGAGGTTATCACGAGCCATGGGGGTGTACTGACCGAGTGCGAAGCATTCGAGGTCAACTAACACGCCATAAGGCAGGTTGGGTCTACTAAATTGGTCCTTGGTCGAGCGGTAGAAGGAAACAAAACATCCATATTTTACTGGAGTCAATGCAACCATGGTCGGAAGGCGTATCTATCCAACAACACCACACTGAGTGCCTATAGGGTAGCCATTTTTTGTCTGCTGTACAGCGGCCGAAAGTACTTACATGTACGCAGACTTACCGGGCGACAAGACAAGACAAGAAGACAACACGAAAAGCTCACACCACAAAACACTTACAACCGATCCTTCAATAGCTGCATATACTAATACCGAGGGCGCTTTGAGTCGCGGTCGTCATACCCACCAGGTCCACCAGGTCCAGGACGTTTGAAACCGCCAGGAGGTCCGTCGTATCCGCCGTTTGGAGGGCCGTTGAAACCTCCTCCGGGAGGACCACCATACCCACCTCCCGGCGGGGCGCCGTAGCCTGGAGGGGGGCCTCCAGACCCACCGTAGCTGTTACCTGCAGGAGGACCATCAAAGCCCCCACCTTGATAACCAATACCAGCATCTCCACGTCCACCCCTAGAAAGAAGAGTCGTCAGAACCGACGCTATACGAGTTTATCGAAAAAGAAGACTTGCCTGAATCCGCCCCGACCACCGAAGTCGTCACGGCCACGGAATCCTCCTCCTCCACGATCACCATACCCACCGCCGCCGCCGCCGCCGTATCCACGGTCACCCCCACGATCGCCTCCTCGGTCACCAAAGCCGCCTCCACGGCCGCCTCTGAACCCGCCACGATCTCCAAACCCGCCACGCCCTCCACCTCCTCCGCGGAACCCACCACCGCGACCTCCACCACCACCACCTCCTCCTCCGCCGCCTCCAAACCCGCCACGGAATCCACCCCGCGGGGGAGGAGGTGCCGGTTCGACAGGTTTGGGCCGTCCACCCAGACCGCCTCCCAGGCGACGAGGCTTCCAGCCCCGTACGGTTCGGCCGCGTTCGACGTCGATGAGAACGCGCTTGCCAAGAATAACGAGACCGTCGGCTTCCTTGTAGGCGGCTGTTTAACCAAAAGTTATCAAGCAACCGAAAAATGAATTAGTTAAAGGTTTCAGCAGCTTACCCTTCATGTCACGCTCCCGCTCATATACAATGAAAGCATAGCCACGACTCCTGCCGTTTTTCGCGCGAACAATACGCACGCGCTCGATGGTACCATATGTCTCAAATTCGCGACGAAGGTCTTTTTCAGTAGCAGACTTTTGCTGTTAAACTAGTTAGTATAGGCGAAAGTCTCAAGCAAAGAGTGACGCACAAGCCGAGCGACGAAGAGTGTTTTATACGGATCCCCAACCGCCTCCGGATCCTCCGCCGGTTTGTCTGCGAACGTCAGCAAAAATAGGAGGAGAGTATAATACCGCAGCACGTACAAGTATCCTTCATGAGTTTGAAGCGTTCCTGTTTGGCCTTCTTGCGCTCCTCCCTACGCATTTCGCGTTTGACCTCCTCCGCAAGTGTGAAAGTAGGTTCCTCTCCCTCCTCCATCTCGGCTCCATTCGCAGGTTGTTCGGCGCCTTGTGCGACCGTTGCGTCTTCCTTTTCTTCCTTCAAGCGCGAAAGGAGCGCCGCGACGCCATCCACATTTTTGGGGCGCACACGGTCAATGTCGCGGTCGAGTGGGCGAGCATAGTTGAGAGGCGGGCGCGGCGCGAAGAGTTTGAGGAGGTTGGGTGGGAGCAAATGTGTGCCCGGCATAGTAGCTGGCGTACGTGAGGCGCCGTCGGGTCAGATGTGGTCGTGGTGAAGAGTCAAGCGCTTCTTTCCCAACAGCCAAACCTAGGCGAGCCACGTGGTTTCAGACGAGCGTCTATTTTGTCTACACCTAACATAGTCTCTCCGACCAGCTAGCCTCGTCCGACTCTTGTCTAGCACGGCTGCCGACTCTGCGACCTTTCTTATCAAACTGCACTTTCGATTACCACATCATCTCTCGGATAACTCGGGGCTTTTTACCATGGCTGACGCTCGTGCGCTGCTGAAAGCTAAGCGGCAAGAGGCTCGCATCACGCATCCCCTTGCAACCTACAACTCTGCTGGGCAGTTACGGTGTGTTGCCTGTGGCACAGCCATCAAATATGCAGCTGCTTGGGAAGGACACATTGGTAGCAAAGCCCATCGTGTCAATGCTGCACGGCTGCGCGAGGAGGAAGCCCGCCGAGAGGAGGAGGAGAGGCTAGCAAGGAAGCGGAAGGCGACCCCAGAGTCTGTTGATGCCGTAGAATCCGGAGCAATGGATCATGAGGGCGACGAGGAGTCTATGGACGATGCAAACGATGCAAACTCTAAAAAAAGACGCGTAGAAGACGCGCCAGCGTCTGCCTTTCCCTCCAACTTTTTCTCTGATTCTACGAGAACATTGCCGCAATCCCTTTCTGAATCCGACGACGAGGATGATGCACCCTCCCGACCACCTGCTTCGTCGACTGCCACAGGGAAGCCTACAATAGATGCCGAATGGGAAGCATTCCAACAGTTTATGAACGCTCCAGTAGAACGCGAGCAGGATGTTCGCGATACTTTTGAGCGGGCTACTGTTTTTGCTGAACCACAATTGGTTGAGCGGAATGAGGGCATCCCAACACAAAGCTCAAACGAAGAAGTCACGACTCCTCATGAGACCACTCAAGAGCTCACAGAGGAAGAAAAGCGTCAGCTGAAAGAACAGGAGGAACGTGAGCTGATCATGGATCGTTTAATGGAGGAGGAGCGCGCGCAGGAAGAGGCTGATGCAAAAGTATCAATGTTGAAGTCGAGAATGGAACAGCTACGTCAAAAGCGCGAAGCAGTAAGGCAGCAGAAGGCGGATCCTAACAAAAGAGGATAATTTAAAGACCATTTTGTCGGTGATGTCCCATGATACTTTATGGAAGACTGATCGTTGCCATTTCCAAGATCTTCTCGTGGGTAGTGTTTGATTCGTTACCAATTCCGTTGATAACATCGAACCTCATCAGGGAGAAAAATGACAAGATGTTCACTTCAAAGCCTAACTTTAGAATGGTCTGGTCGCTCTATTTCTTGCTAGCTACATAAATTGGTTTTTATACGACGGATCATAACTGAGAAGTGTTGAAGCCTGATTCCATCCCTTGGATTTTGGTATGGTCGGCTAAATTTGGCGATGCCTCGTAAACGATACCAACTGGAGCTCCTTTACGCTGGATAAGTATGTCAGTAATGAAAACGAGACCTTTTGGTTTCGATTACAGACCGCACTCCATGAGCCTAGAAATCCCAAATAGTAAATTCTGGTCGCATCGGCCCCTTGCGAACTCGGAACGTAGACACTGAGGCTTGTTGTGTTTATGAATTTTGCCTGAGGTGACCATGAAAATTCAACGGTATCTATCTCGTTTCAATGCAATGCTTACACGCCTGTATTAAGCATCAGGACCAACACAAAGAGCCATAAGCGAGAAATAACGAACATCACGTTATACTCGCCGACATCACGATTTTGAGGCACGTCAAATGTCTGGGTTGCCTTCCGTCCATCTTCGATGTCTGAGAAATCCAAGTTGTCTTCATTGACATACTGCATAAAAACTATAAGAATAAAATCGTTCCCTTTTATTCACGTCATTTACCCACCAGAGCTAACGAACGGGGGGTTTGATCGGCAGGCCCCGCCTTTAACAAGATTGCCCTCAAGTTGACCGTGCCCGTGAAAGGAACGCGAATTATTCTGAAGGTGCTTATTAGCAAGAAGACGTCCGAATGAAATATTTCCGTTCCGCGCTGTTCATGTGAATATGGTGTACATCAAATAAACATACATTTGATCATCCGCGTCGGATTCAATGAACTGAGTTTCATCGTGTCTTTGGTTCCAAGGTTTTATGACAGTTTTTCCATCTCCATCTGTATTTAGAGCAACGACATTTTGGCGGTCGATGTATTGAAATAAATTATCTTGGGGACCCAGCGTGCCAGGCGTTTCTCCATGGTCGTGGTCATGATCATGCGACTCGTCACCGCAATGACCATGATCATGGTGGTGATGACCTGACATGAGTTATTGCTGGCTTCTGTATACAAAATTGGAGGATGATCTTTTCCGGCCTGATGAAACAAGCCAAAGAGGGCTATCCAGGAGTCCTAAGAGCAAGAGTCACGATCCGGGCCGACCCCGCGCACAGCCAGGTCTATTTGTAATACTTACATTCACGAGGGAGACGTGCCGCACACGTCTTCCGTTGGCCTCTTCACTCTCACTAGAGATTTCAACGTGACATCCAAGTCCGGTCTTCCACGTACTCACTAACACATCTGAGCCAATGGATCCTGTGAACCAAGAAAATGGGTCTCAAGGACCTCTGGCGGCAACAACATCAGCACCTCCTTCCTCCGCGGGGTCAGCACAAGAACCTAACGATTTCAAGCTTCTTCGACCGCTGAGCGGGCCTGCACCACGACCTGGTTTGTAGTTTTGTTTAAATCGGACGCCCAAAACGTTAAACAGTCGAGAAAACAGACCTCCCTGAGTCATACTTTACTCCTACAACCGCGGATCTTAAAGCAGCTCAAACGGCACTTGCCGCACGAACGCAGGCGTTAACGAATGCACCATTGCAAACGTCTAATATGCGGGAAGCTGTTGAGAAGCCAAAACGTGAACGGTGGCCTAACGTAAGCAGTATCTAGACTCGTTTCATCTGGTTCTCATTCCATTTGATAGACAACGATTCGCATAAAGTTTCTTGACGGATATCAACTAGAGAAGGTGTTCCCTTCAACTAGTAAAATCAAACCCATATACGCCTTTGTGCGCTCTTGTCTACGAGAGGATGTGAAGCCTCATAAGTTCATACTATGTCAGTTCAGTTCATTTATCTCTGCTAAAGGATTATTCTCACAACTGAACAGACACACCGCCTAAGCGAGAACTAAAGGTCTCCGATCCAAACGTCCGGGACTTGTCCTTATATGACCTCCAGCTCACTCCTTCTTCCGTACTTCTGATCAAATTTATTGATGAGGAACTTAACCGTGTGTCTATGATCTCGAGAAATTTGACGCTCATGATATTCTAATACTTGCGACGAATTCACTTCAGATGCGCATCTTTCGTCACCTTTGTCGGAATTTGTTATCAGCAAAGCAGAAGACCTTCCGCTTCCACCCAACTTTGACGAAGATGAGTCCCCTTCCGGCTCTAATCCGACAGCAAAGAAGGCAACTGGGTCCTCTCTCTCATCAAGTGGAATCATGGGCGATAAGAAGATCCCTAAATGGCTGAAGATTGGGAGTGAGTTCAAGGATACTGTGCCCTTCTGTTCAAGCTCTCAATTTCAAATACAGAAAAATGAGATGCTTAGACATCATCCGCATTGGTTGCCGTGATTGTACACTAGCTCATCTGGATATCAATAAACGGGGAAGGTTGGATCTACTCTCTGTGCCCATGCCACCAAGCCCCCTACCATGTCACTGATCTGGTGTGCGGGATACGCTCGCCGAAGAATTTCAGTACCAATCTTGGAGTCATTGCCTAACCGGCACAGTACGATCACCTCGTCGGAAGGATCCAATGATATGGCTCTATCCTTTGATAGCTCCGCTAATGGGATGTCTTTGAAGAGAATCAGGTTCGAAATGCCCATAGACTAGGTGACGAATTTACTTATTGAGCCCGGGAGGTGACAAATGTTATATTCTGTCGGTGATCGAACATCAATGAGTTTCAATAGTTGTGGTCGGTCGTCAATTTTTTGCTTCACTTCCTGAAGATGAAAAAATGTTGAGATAGAGAAGAAAGCCAAAATGAGGCTGTGGTGTACACATACCTCTGGATATGTGCGCGTTCCGGCTGTGCCTAGCTGAAGGCCCTCATAATGCCAATCTGGCTGAGCTCCGCCACAAAACTGAACATAATCCACCTGCTCGATATCCGCTCGCTTTAAGCCATCAGATCCGCAAGCTAGGCAGTCGGGCCTCCGCTGACGAAGCTTGACACTTCTGAACGGTGGCTGGCCCAGCGCTGAGAAGATGAGCATGGATGGTGTGCCTTCTGCAAGTTCATGCCTGTGAGACTTGTTGTTATAGTTCTAGTACCAGAATCTAACCGTGAATGCCAGTGATGATTTTTATTGCCTCCAGGGCCTGTAAGTTGCCAATAACACCAGTTACGACACCGAGAATTCCTGTCTCTTCACAACTTGCTAGTGCAGCCGGAGGGGGCGGCTTGCGAAATATACAGCGATAGCATGGTCCAGTGTTATTTAAATTATATGTGCAGAGTTGTCCTTCAAGCTTTTGTGCTGCACCGCTGACAAGGGGTTTTGCTAGTGACACCGCTACGTCAGACAATAGGTACCTAGTTGGAGCGTTGTCGGTACAATCAAGAATAACGTCGTAGGAAGCCATAAGCGACTTCGCATTTTTGATAGTGAAAGCGTCAGTATAGATATCAACATGAATTGTGGAGTTGATCCTGTCACAGTTTTAAGGTTGTCTCATGCTCAGAATCTTTACATGACGCACTCGCGAATTGCAGCTGCAGAAGACTGCGCTTTGTTAATGCCAATCCGGCTTTCGGTGTGCAATACCTGACGCTGTAGGTTTGATAGCTCTACATTGTCATGGTCAACGACGCCGAGACGCCCTGTTATGAAATAGATTTATCGATGTTTGATGGAATATGTGGGATAGATTTATACCAATGCCAGCAGCAGCCAAGTATTGGAGTGCAGGACAGCCCAAGCCTCCAGCACCTACGACCAAGACCGAAGCACTTTGGAGTTTGAGTTGTCCTGTCCTCATTCGAGAGTTAGCCTTCGGTCAAGCAATAGCATAGTCAGGTGAAATATGTACCAGGAAGCCCAAACTGCTCTATAATCATCTGACGACCATATCTTTTATAATCCTCAAGTGAGACCAAGGTAGACATAGGTAAAGGACTGGATAGTAAATCTAGATAAGCTAGATACTATATAGTCTGTAGAAGACAGAATACGTCTTTTCCCGTTGTATCTGATAAGGTGAAAAATGTCGGCGACTGAGCACTGCCAGGTGAGTTCCCCGAAAGAAGCGGTATAAATACCTTACAGAGCGGTCGAAGAGGTACGGCAAGAGATGAAACCAGGCTGAAACCCCGAAGCTTGAAAAGCCTTTTCCATCAGAGAATTAAGAGTGGTTATAATCCACAGATTAGTATGTCACGGTGTCACAAGAGATTCTCAATGTATATTACATAATTATACTAACAGAGGAAGACCTTGCCGAAGAGTACCTTACTTGCCGTGGTACTTCGCTATCGTCGGTCTTCACCAGTGACAACAACACAACCAAGCAACATGTCTACAGCTATGGTCGAGTCTCCAACACCAATTCCTTCCAGCATGGGAAACCAGGATGGTGTACCTTTGATGTATCCAGGTACAAGGATACTACCTATGAATGACTACAGCGATGGTTGAATATTCGGCTGGCAAGGTCGGCGGGCTCCAGCATTGCCATGGCCTGACATCGGACGTCTGGCCAAGTGGTCAGTATCCTCATTCAAGTACGGTTTTGGACCAGATTGTCTGAGGGACAACGACCCAGATACGTTTTGGCAGTAAGTAACGTCAAGAGCATCGTCTTCTGTGCCCAAGTGCTGGACGCCTTCAACAGTTCTGACGGCCCCCAACCACACTTTATAACGATAGAATTTCCCCGCAAGACTGCCATTCAGGTAACCACAAGGTCACCTATGAGACTTAATTAGTTGATGAAGCGAGTCTCATATCGTAGAAACTAAGCTTGTATCTCAGTTTCCCTATGGACGACTCCTATACACCATCCACGATTGCGCTTCGGGCCGGAACTGGTCCTGGCGATTTGCAAGATGTACGCGTGTTGACCCTCGAGAAGCCAGATGGATGGATTACCTTTGACGTGTCCGCTGAACCCCTGGACGAGGGAGAAGGATTGTAGGTCCAACGAAGAATCATGCTCATGTTACTAACAATTGGCTCGCAGTAAACCAGTCCATGCGTATGTGCTCCAACTCATCATCGTAACCAACCATATGAATGGAAAAGACACACACGTGCGAGGACTCCGAGTCCTTGGCCCTGCGGAGTAGGATTTCGTCCATCTTGTTCCACTACCGGATGATGACTAACTGTGTTCTAATTATACTAGAGAAGCGGCACAAGGAGACGATCCATTTCCTTTCACTAATACCAAGTTCAAAATGTACCAAACCATTCGATGATCATTGAAAATAACACGACGAAATTAGAAAGGATGTACATACAAAGGTCTATATACAATGGAAAGTCAACTGCCCACCCTACATAGTAAGATTTTGAGCGTATTGGTTGGGATTATATTGGAATCCATGCGAAGCGCCATTGGTATCATTTGGTGCTGGGTGTTGCGTGTGGCTATTCCAGCTAGCAGCAGGCGGCCTGTAATCCGTGTTAGAGGGGCCCTGCCCAACAACCATGTTGGGTGACGATAACGGCGAGTGACTCGGCCCAGTTGGATGCATTGTAAGTTCTGGGTGCGCTATTAGAACTGGTGGCGGAGGGAAGGGAGGACGGATAGCTGGGTATCCATTTGGAGCCTTGAATGAGAATAAAATAAGCTGAAACGATTAGATAAAAAAGCAAATCACCTTTAGATGAAGATGTTGAGTAGGATAAAACCCGACTGGTGGGGATGGATGCAATTGAGGGCCTTGATAGGAGAAGCTTGGTGCCAGCTGGTGTGGAGGCTGGGAAGGCAAATGTTGCACGCCATTATACATCTGATTATGGAAGCCAAGAGGAGAATGGCCGGGCTGGACAAGATTCGCTGGGGAATAAACGTTACGACCATACTGAGCCATACTTGGATTAAAGATCGCATCTCCACTGGGAGCGCCGTAGGCTTGAACAGTGGTGCCACGTGATTGAACTGTATTATAATTCCATTGACCGTATCCACTCCGTTCTCCAATATTAGGACGTTGGGAGGGAATGGTAGTGGGCCAGGATGACTGGCCAGGAACGTGGCCGTAGTTAGGAGTTAGAGGTTGCATATAGACGCCGTTTGTTGCGTTCATTGGGGGATGATTGGACGGAGGATGAGATGTAGCCGAAGGAAGAGATGCCTTTGAGGGGGCAGACGCAACCTTGGGAACAGATCGACGAGGTTTGCTTGATCGTTTAGCACTGGGTGCTGATGATTCTGGAGTGACAGATGAGGTACTGAGCGAGTCTTCTTTGCTGTAAAGGTATCAGTCAAGCGAAAGACGAGAAATACGAAAGACAGACCTATCGGAAGGCGGCTCTTCCTTTGAAGCTAGCCTCTCTGCCTCTTGCTGTCGGGCTTCCCGCTCAAGACGACGTTGCTCACGAGCATTCTCGCGCTTAATACGTGCCTCTTCTTCTTTCTGTTGACGTATCTCAGCGCGTTTAGCACGGAAAAGTTCTTTTTCTTCCGCTTGACGTTGTATTTCTGCCAGTCGAGCTTCTTCTTTATGCGTTTCTTTAAGAGCGATGCGTGAAGACCGTTTTCTGCTAACAAGAGACTCCTCAATTCGGCGCTTTTTCTCGATTTCCTATGTTATCCGAGTCAATTTATGAAGAGTAAAGCTATTATTTCGGGACGGTTACCCTCAGCTCTGCAGTCACAGCAGGAACAATGTCATTCGAGAGCACTTTGAATAGCGCTTTCTCCGCATAGTGTGTGGCATTTTGAAATTGCTCAGCGACTTGATCCCACTCACTGAGCGTCACGCAAATCTAAAAGAGGCGTGAGCTATCACTTCAGCTAGTAAATCCAACACGTACAGTCTCCCATTCCACGAAGTCGCCGAGATCAGCGGATGCTGAAACGCTCTCTTCAACAGTATCCTTTGTATCAACAGTTGCTTCAGCGTGTTCAGCCACGACATCGCTATCGTCACCATTTTCATCACTGAGCTCAGTCAGTTCGCTGTCCCCGTCAGAGTCCAAACCCGTGGAACGGGGTGGGCTTGTCGCCCTACTTCCAGTTAAGGGAGTAGATCTAGTACTTGCAGCTCGGCTTAACCTACTTGATGTTCTCCTCCCAGAAGTACTCGCAGTTCTGAGGTCTGGGTCGTCATCAAGCCATCCATTGGGTATTTGTTGCCAATTGTCGTCGTCGGCCGTGAGGTTGCGTAAACGAGTACTGGTACGTGTACCAGCTGGGCGCGATGCCTGTTGTTTTTGGAAGGCTGCCATTTGTCTGGCCTGAGAGTCCAGTTTGGCATTCGCTTTCAACTTTGCTGCACGAGTGCCATTTGGAGTGAGGGATGTAGTAAGGCTAGCCCGTGAAGACGAACGGAATGAGCTCCGAGTTCTCGATACAGCGTCCTTCAAAACACTGCCTTTGTTCTGAGCTGTATGCAGAGTTCCTGTTCTCTTCCTCGAACCAGAATTTGCCTTTGGATTGCGCTTTCGTTTCCGATGCGATGATGGGTTAGGAATATGTCTTTGTATCCATAGACGTTTTTCTGCAAACATAACGTAAGATAGGTATTCCTATGAATTTGAAGAGAACAAACCAGCAATAAGCCAGTAAGCATTGGACTTTGCGTCATATCCAATTGGTTCTATCCTCTAAATGGGAATAAGCGTTTTTAAAGTGGGTTCTCAAAGAGACACTAACCCAGGAAGCTTCCTCGTCGTCTGATCGCATGGTTTGACGAAAGCGACTAACATTTTGAAACTGCCACTCCGTCAAGAGGTGCATAGAGTCCAACTTGGCGAGCATGGGAAGCTCAAGCCAGTCGTGAGGCCTGGGATCCTTCAAGTCGCCCTCTTTGTCTTCCTCTGCGTTTGCGTCCTCTTCAAGGGGTTCATCAAGACCTTGTGAGACTCCATCGGGAGGGGACGACGTGGGCGGGTCAGTGGCTATACAACTATTCGGCTGAGCTCCATCTTCTTCACCAAGGAGGGCAGGGTCATGCGGCTGGCTGTTCATAGAGGATGTTGACTCCGGAGAAGGCGAACGTTGTGGTGGTTCCGGCGAGAGGGGGCAAGCATCCAGGTCACGTCTGAGATACTGCCTTCGAAGAACAGTTTGCCATGTATCTAGACTAAATCCAGAGTGAGAAACTACTGTGAAAACAAAGAATAGTTTACTCACGTCATTTTCCGGTCTTGCGTGAGAACAGCTAGCAGGCGGAACATGATGCGCGGCAAGACAAGAGCAGTGTTACGTGTCAAGTCGTCTTCTATATCCTGACAAATTATTTGGTCAATTACTGCAATATTGGCGGAAAGGAATTGCAGATGTACCTCTATTGATACATCGGGAAGATTGAACAACGAGTTGAACGTGTAGAAGAATTGACAAAATGTAGCCCATTTCCATTGCCGACGAAGAATAGTCAAGTCAGTCAAGGGCTCTGATGCATTGGCTTGAACATCCTGAACAGCTTGAACGGCTGCTTGCTTCGGCCCGGTGCGGCGAAGGGTCATAATGCAAGAGCCGTAAAGCGAGTATTCCAACACAAGAGGTACAGCGCACAAGTGGATAATAGAAAGACGCTTGCGCAGCCTTGGGCAAGTTCCTCGAGTAATTTAGGTCGAATACGCGGCGTTGATAGCAAGCAAGACAGTGTCAAGAAACACGGATGGATGAAGAATGAGCTCAAGCGTTCATGTAGTGGTGACCGTGCAGGACACCAAGTTGATTTCAATAAACGCGCGGCGGAGTTGGTCTTTCGGGAACTTCCGACGAGCCGAGCAGAGACAGGCAACTCGGTTTCGGCTTAAAATATAAAGTCACAAGATGGAGCGTCTATTGGTAACGACCGTGCATAGTAAAGAAAGAAACATTAGGAAGAGCATATGGAAGAACTTGTGCAGTATCGTGTCTAAGCGAAATTATGCCACAATTGATATGCTTACCACCGACCACCACCTCCGCCACGTGAGCCATATCCATTATCATGCCCGCCATCACCATATCCACCACCACCGTACCCGTGACCGCCACGGCCGCCTCGACCGCCGCCGCCACCATAACGACCTGCATCTGTTGAGTAAAGCAGTAAAAATCAGGAAAATGAAAAACCCACTGCGACCGCCACCGCCGCCACCATACGACGCCATCTCCTCCAGTTGGGAGGGGATGTCCTGCTTGGCCTCGCGCAGAATGCCGAGGAGCTCACGAGCAGATTTGGCGTTTTCCGTGGTAAAGTACGTGAACGCTGTTCCTTTCATACCTGCACGCTGAATCAAAGTGTCAGTTTGTGGTTTGAAAATGATGAGAAAAACCTACTCCAGTACGACCAATGCGATGAATGTAGTCCTCGCAGTTGTTAGGGAAATCATAGTTCTAGCAAACAGATTAGTCAAATGAAGCAGTAAAAATAATGAATGCGCAAACGTACAACAACGTAACCGACATCCTTGACGTCTACAAACATTGACGGCAGCATTGATGGTGCAAGTAGACAATTGACACACCAGGAATAGCAGGGATAGAAGGAAGAGCAATCAAGTCAACAAAGCGATCACAAAACATGTCAGCGTGGTTACACAGTGCATTGTGCTGCCCAGGTTATGCTTAAGAACACCCAAGGGCCACCTCGACTGCTGTAGGACAACGAGTCAAAGTCGTTCAGGTCTTGAAGATAGGAACAAATCATGGAGCGCATTCAGATGTTACCACGCGTTGCCTGTTATCCGGCCAGAGCGCAATTGCCCAAGCCAAGCCTATGACAAGCAGTTCTCCTCAAAGAGACTGCTCGAACATAGTGCCACACTGACAGGCTTTGACGATACAGCTGGCAGCCGGAACAGTGGGAACACCTTGATGTTGAAACGCACATTGATCTAGTATCCTGTCTTCGACTGAGACGGACCCGAGGAGCTCAGTTGGCATGCACCAGATGCAACACTTGACCAAGCCAAATGGAGAAATGGTCAAGAGGCTCATCCTGAGGGAGCCAGCCGGCTGGATGTACCACGCTGAGAAAGAGAAAACGAAAACATACCGAGACCACGGGAGGCCACGTCAGTAGCAATAAGGATAGGCGAGCGCCCTGCTTTGAATTCACCAAGAACCCAATCACGTTCACGTCTGCGAATCCGGTCAGTAACTGACATGAAAATGATAATATGGAGGCTCACTGTTCTTTGTCACCATGGATTGCAAGAGCAGGCCACCCATCTTGGCGAAGGTATTTGGTAATGTCGTCTGCAACGCGCTTTGTGCCCACAAAAATTAGAACCTTTGCGTTTTCGGAGCTGATTTGGTCGAGATGCTTGATAAGCTTCGTGCGCTTCTCAAAGTCGCTGCAAACTTCGACAACCTGCTTGATGTTGTGATTGGCAGATAGTTCCATTGATCCAATGTTGACTTGGATGAAGTCTTTCAAGAAATCCTGTAAATGAAGGGCTCAGAAACCTGAACAAAAACCAAGTATCCAAGCCTCGACTAACGTGAGCAAGTTTTTGAACGTCCTTGGGCCATGTTGCGCTAAACATCAAAGTCTGACGGTCTGGACGAATCTGGCTGACAATCTTGCGAATTTGGGGCTCGAAGCCCATGTCCAACATACGGTCGGCTTCGTCCATGACGAGGTAGGTAACACGGCGAAGGTTTGTTTTGCCAGTCTCGAGCATGTCAATGAGCCTTCCGGGCGTCGCGATGACAATCTCCGAGCCTCTTTGGAGGTCACGAATTTGGGGACCTTTGGGAGCACCTCCATACACGGCTGTGTTCCGAATGCGGGAATTAGAGCTAAGTTGGTTCATTGTCAGTAATGATCAAACCACATAATTAAGAAACATACCCAAACTTCGAACACTCTTGTTGAATTTGTACTGCAAGTTCACGTGTAGGAGCAAGAATCAAGGCAATCGGACCATCTCCAGGCGCAAGAAGAGGCTGGCTGTCAGGACGTGAGTGGGTATAATTAAAATACAAAAATCGGGTTCCATACGCGTTGATGTGTAGCATGGCAGGAAGGGCAAATGAAACGGTCTTTCCGGAGCCCGTCTGGGCAATGGCGACAACGTCGCGACCGCTGAGGGCCATAGGCCAAGCTTGACATTGAATGGCAGTAGGCGCCGTAAAGCCTTGAGCCTTGATTGTGGAGAGGATGTAGTCGGGGAAGCCAGTCTCATCGAAAGTGGTTACAGGTCGGGGAATGTCTCGACCTTGGACCTATAAAGATGATTATCAGTAAACGAAAGACAGCAAAGAGTATAAAAAGCAACCTTCATTTCCTTTGTGCGACGAAACTCTTCAACCTCACGGTCACTGCGAGCCGACACGCGCTTGTCTTCCACGTAGAAGTTTTTCTCGAACCGTTCGAGACGTTGGGAGTTCCAGTCAATGTTGCGTAGTCCACCGCCGAGGTTCCCCATGCGGTCATTTCCCCAGCCGCCGCCGTTACCGCCGCCGCCGCCGTAGCCGCCTCCACCTCCATAGCCGCCACCGTTACCGTAGCTGCCTCCGCCGTAACTGCCACCGTAACTCTGATGCAAGGAGATGATGAGGTCTACTGTTTATTTAGAGGAGTATAACAAGTACCGACCATGATGTTTCTAGAGACTGTTTAAAAAAGAAAGGAAAAATTGAGGGTAGGAAAGATGGCGGATGAGAGAAAGAGACAAAGAGGGTATCACCCCGAACACGCGGCTTGGGCTGAAAAACACCTCTGACGACTAATCATGCTGACAAATTCAAAAATGGGGTAAACTTTATCCGTGGACCGCCTTCATCAATTCAGCTCTCTGTGACTTCAATAGGTAGAAAGACAATTACATAAATTACTGTGACTCCGCGCAACTTACGTTTTTCGTACTTTACTTCATTTAAGTGAACGGGTGCGACGTTAGAGCTTGACGCGGTCCAAGTTAGTACCGCAGCCACCAGACAGATGATCCTGCGTCCCCATGTGGTATTGTTTGTGAAATTGCTCTACTTATGCTCCGATACGATATTCTGGGTTCAAACTGCAACATACAAGCGACAAAAGCAAAAAGAAACAATTAATTTAGTAGTTTTGTATAGCACGGAAATTTGGAGGAGGAGATAGCAGAAAATAAACACGTGATAAATGCAGAGCTCTCATTAATGACTGCCTTACATTACTACGCAAGTACCAGTACGACGCTTGTGGCGCTTCTTCTTCGTGGAGGTGATTGGATAAAATGCAATCATTTGACGGCACAAGTCTGTGAAAGCTTCGACAACCTGCCAATTGCGCTTTGCGGAAGCTTCGTACACCGAGACGCCGAGCGTTTCGGCCAATTCTCGGATGGTTTCCCGTGAAACCTCTCGTTCTTGCAGGTCGAGTTTGTTTCCAACGATTACCATAGGGACCTTTGTGTTGTATGTGCTGGTTAGTGTGTTGTCAGGTAGCACTCAACCTTGGTTGAACTATACAAACCTGTTTCCCTTTTACTCGCTCAATCTCACGCTTTAACTTGTGCACTTCAACAAGAGTGGCTTCTTGGACAAGGCTGGTAACCGATGACCGTTTATTTTCAGAAGCTCAACAAGGTGCTTTTTGTAACACACCTAAAGACGAGTAAAAACCCTTCGCCAGCCTGGGGTGAAGAACGGATTCAGTCCATGAAGCTGAGGCGCACGCGACAGCGTCTCACCTTAACATAGGTCTCGGTCATTGACACAAACTGGTCTGCACCTGCTGTGTCGAGCACGTCAAGCTGGAGCGACAGCATGTTTAATACGGCTGCCATGGATGCCAGATTCGAAACGCACAATTGTCGTCACTCCGTCTATTTCTATAAGTCGTTGGTAGTGTTCTTCGCGAAAAATTAGTAAAAGGATGAGGCCAGGTGAAGGAATGTGATTTATCATCCTCAAAAACGGAAGCCTCACCTTCAATCGTTGGATCGTACGAGTCGACAAATTGGTCTTTCACAAAGCGGATAGTTAGAGCACTCTTTCCAACGCCACCCGCTGACAAGAATGAGTTTCGTCAGCATCCCCACTCCGACTTGGGAAGTGTAGACGATATTTGAGCCCAAGAAGAGAAAACGAACCTCCTAACACTACTATCTGGAACGTGCGCATATGCAGCAAAATTCAGTTAATGATGTGAGGAGGGAGGTGGGCCAGTCTGATGCATGAGAGAATTACAAGAAAAGCATGAGCGTGGTTGCGGTGAGGAGCACTTCTCGTGGTCAGGGGGTTTCGTGAATTGGCCCATGAATGCATCCGATTTGCATCCGATACATGCAGTGAGAAACAGTGCGGCCCATGGTCTCGGCGCTTAGTACAGGTGACGGTCGCAAAGCTGCCAAGAGTGACAGCCGCGCGAGTCTCCCTCTTACAGTGTACACCTCTGGCAGCTCTGATACGGAACAACCACAAAAAAGGCGCGGTTCCTCAAAGACATGGTTAACCCCCGAGTCTTCTTCGACTTCACTCTGAGTGATGCCCCTTTGGGACGCGTCGTCTTTGAGTTGTTCATGGATGTCGTGCCGAGGACTGCCGAAAAGTACGTTACGCCTTCAAGTTCTAATACTTTGCTGAACGCCTATACTGTCCTAGTTTTCGAGCTCTCTGCACAGGCGAGAAGGGCATCTCTCCATTTTCGCAAAGGCCTCTTTACTACAAGAACAGTATCATTCATCGGAGCATAGCGGGGTTCATGATTCAGGGGGGAGGTATGGCTGCTGTCATAATTTTGCTGAGTTGTAGAACTGAAACGGCCCAGACTTTACCAAAATGAATGGAACTGGTGGAGAATCTATTTATGGTACCACGCCGTTCGACGACGAAGACCTGACTGCTCCTGTTGACAAGGAAGGGTGGGTGACTTTTACCACTTCAACGATACAAGCTGACACAAGTCCTTACGAAAGGCTTCTTTGCATGGCAAACAAGGGCCCGAACACCAATGGCTCACAATTTTTTATAACTCTTGCCCCTTGCCCCCATCTTCGAGGTAAGCATATACAACGCAAGCTCCATTTTGGTGATTGAAAAGTGCCAGGAAAACATGTTGTATTCGGCCGCGTAGTTCGAGGCTTCGAAATTGTGCAAAAAATATCAGAAATAGCGGTCGACGATAAGAGCAGACCAGTTTCTCCTGTTGTCATACACAACTGTGGAGAGTTGGAGTTAAGACAGAAGGCGGCTCCCACCAGTAAGTTTCATGTCACTCGTTGCTGGTAACGTGCCCAGACTGATCCTTGTGAAGCCGGTGACGAAAGGAAGAAGAAGAGCAAAAAACACCACCACCGATCGCGTTCTCGTTCACCCTCGCGTTCTCGGTCTCGCTCTGGTTCTCGAGAACGCAAGAAGAGAAAACACCGCAAACGAGATCGTTCTAAGGATCGAGATAATGAGACTCCATCCAAGTCAGAGGGAGGAGAGCGCCAGGAAACTGAAGAGGAATACGATGCACGTTTAGAGCGCGAAGAGCGTGAACGGATTGCCGCCCGCAAACGAGAAGAGCTCGAACGGGTGAAATCACGCTATCAACAAGCACCAGCAAGCGAAGGGGTCAGATTTAAAGGTACATGATTCCGCTCGCTTTCTACGAGAAACTATTAACAATCCTCATGCAGGTCGCGGGAGAATGAGGTACGTCGATCCAGAAACGCGCCGCAGCCGTGGCTGGGATGATTGAGCGTAGGCGTGTTCATGTCATTTCAGCCCCTTATGTATAGTACATGCGCATAATAGATTATGTATCGACTTCTGTGGCCGTAGCATCATTCGGGGGTTCTCCTGTTTGCTTATCTTCCTCCGAGGCTCCTTTTCCACCGGCTGCATTAGCAAAGCTCACAGCAGGGCGAACAGTTGCGTTAGTCGCCGTCGTAGCTCGTGAGGTCCCGGGTTTGCTAGTAGGCCGCTCCAGGGCAGTGCGGGAGCTTGTGCGAGACATTGAGTGCTGCTGTGGTTGAGATACTTTCTCTTTGATCGTATCCCGTTCTTTTTCAAGTCGCTCAGTGATTGCCCGTTCCTTCGCAGAGACATCCACAGGCCTTATAGAATCTTAGTAAGCAAAATAGAAAACTGCAAGAAAAGGCAAATTCTGACTTGGCATCACCAAAGGGATTAGATTTGGGTGTGTTGGGGCCAGAGGTTGCTGTAGCCATCCTAGGAGATGCCAACGGCGAAGGGCTACCTGATGCTCCACTTCGTGGAAGCAACTCCAGCTTACGCCGGCCCATCTGAGGAGTTGGAGGGGTCGACCCGGTGGCTGACAGTAATATGAGGAGTAGTTGTACAAATAGGCTGGGCCTGACTCACGAGATGTGTTATTACTTAACCTTGTACGAGTACCCCGCCAGTTTGTTTCTTCATCTGCTTGTGAATGGGGCGGGGGATCACGAGAAGGCGGACCCATTTCACTGCGCTCACGCGAGGGGCCAAAGCGATTGCCAGTAGGTTCATCTGAGGGCTTGAATCGGCTGCCTTTCGTCCATGTATCTTCTGCATCAGCTTTTCCAGGCTCGTTTGAAAATCGAAACCCGGACTGCCTCCTTTCCATTTGTGGTGCGTCAAGTTCTCGTGAGCCAACCCTGGGGGAAGGTCTACTTGACCGCCATTGGTCAACACTATCAGAGACCGATGGCGGAGGAGGAGCTCGATCTCCTGATGGACCGTCGAAACGGCGACGTGGGCCATCCCTATCTCGAGTAGGAAGGTCGGGAAGAGGTCCTTCACGGCGCCATGGCCCTGCAGTCTTCGTGTCGTCTTCGAAACCGCCACCACCAAACCCACTGCGCTCCTTTGCTAAGCAGAAGTGAGTCGACCGCATCATTCTCGAGGTGTGTCTCACTTACGCGGTTCCGCGACACTTAATCGGATTGTGCGACCGGCCATACTCTGTAATCGGGACGTCAAGGAAGCTGTGAAAGACCGGAAAACTGCTACCCACGGAACCAGTTTTGAGCAAAGCTTCCTTCAATGCATCCACCGTTTCAAACTCAACATAGCCAAAACCTTTGGGTTTTTCGTCTCTATCTTTGATAATTTTTACCGACTTTGCCTGTGTGAAGTGGTTAACATAAAGGAGAGCTTTTCCTAAGCTGTGATTCACCTTCAGCGGAGCAAAGAAGTCCTCCAGTTCATTTTCAGTCAGATCAAAAGCTAAATTTCCCACAAATGCGGTAAATGGCGGCTGTGTTGGAAGAGGAACGTCTTCCCGTGGTGGAAAGGCAGGCCTGTCACCTTTGTAAAAAAAAAGTCAGCACCAGGAAGAAGACAGTAGTGAGTTGAGTAAGATTCACTTCGAAATGGGGCGTTGTCCAGGGCACGACCTCCAAGACGGTTGCTTCGTCCATCGTCGCCCTCCGATCGTTGAGCCGCTTTGAGTTTCAGTATTGTAAGATGTAAAGCCAAAAAAAAAA
>JAZHGK010006124.1:0-14844 GCA_037855215.1 Waitea zeae | reverse complement strand
GGAATGAAGTCGTTGGAATAGAAGTGTAATTTGCGAAGTTTAGAAGGAGTTACGTATCTGAACGACCACTCAGGGCAGCTATTGGCACCAACGGTGAGGTCTTCAAGGCATGAGAGTCTTATAGTCGGGAGCCATTGATCTGCGTCGGTAGGAAGTACATTTATACCAAGCCAAAGGAATCTGAGCTGGGGGTTACCGGCCAGAGTTTGATATAAAATATGACTAGGAAGGCAGAATGACGGGTCTTCAAGCCACAGAACTGTGAGCTGGGTGTAGCATGAAAGAGTGTGTTTATATATCTGACAATTGCGGATGACAAGTGACTTGATTGGGGAGACGTTGCTAGCGTGAGCTTTGTCTCCCCTCGTCTCGTTATCAGAAAAGGCATAGGCCAGATTCGTGAGGCTAATGGTAGAACTAGCGGACGAAAAGTGATTAACAGAACCTGAAACCTCGATCTCTTCCAAAATGGGCAGAAAGGGAGCTACAAAATAGCTCCGAATGGCCACTTGAAGTCGCTCCCAATTGAGGGGAAATTTTGAAGACCAGGCAATTTTCCTTAGGTTCTCCCACCTTAACTTCTTCAGCACCTCGCGGTCGTATTGTTCCCATGAGTCTTGAGTAACGTTATCCAGGATTAGCGATTCGATAGAGCCTTCACTCCTCTCAGTCAAGATCTTTGCCTGTACCAGCGTCAATGGGTGATTTCCTATCCTAACAGTATACCAAAAGCGTGGCTGTAAAATACAGAGATCGCGCCAGTGCTGGCAAGTTGCAGTAAGTGTGAAGATCGAAGGTTGGTCAGCCAAGACGATATACGCTAAGATCTCTGTGAGGAGTTCCACAGGAAGTTGGCTGATATGGCATCCATTCTGGGACCCCTCTTTTTTGTCAAAAGTGGAGAGAACCCGGTCAGTCAGTTTGTTTGCGTTGCAAGACAAGGGATGTTTAAAGCCCCTCATTTACAGCTCATAAGCACTAGCCTAAGGGCTAAGAGTTTGTCGTTGAAAGTTGGAGGAAGAGAGCTTGTCCGCAAGTAGGCGCCGGGGGATTACTGAGTCCGCCCCACTTTCACTTCGCACCACCATCATGTCGCTCCTCCGAGCAGGTCCGACCCGGCTTCCTGCCGCCTTCCTCAAGACGCTCTCAACATCCGCGCGCTTCGAGAGCACGCGCGCCGCTGCAGACAAATTCAACACCACGGCCGTCGCGGCCAAGGCCGAGACTGATGTCGCACCCATCCCGACGCCGCGAGACGTCGTCACCGCAGATGTTGTTAGCGGAGCTCCCAGTGCGTTTTCAGTTTCGCCTATCCCCCCCTCTCCTCGTCCCTCCTCTCCGATGTGCTTTGCGTGCTTATAGAAGATCATTTTTTTGCACCCTCAAAATGCCCTGCGATAATGTAGAGGAGCTTCGCCGCCGCGTCGTTCGAATCTTCCAGCCCACCCGGAACACAATGCAGAGCGGCCCGGCCAAGGGCGAGCGTTGGCGGATCGACTGGGACACCCTCCCCGGCGCCGGCCGTTGGGAGAACAACCTCATTGGATGGGCCAGCTCGTGCGTGGTGATCGAAGAGTTCGGATGAGGGTGGGGGTTGGCTGACGCGAGAGTGCTTTTTAGGGCGGATTACATGCAGGGCACCCGTATGAGCTTCCGCTCGAGGGAGGATGCTATGCATTTTGCTGAGAAGCAGGGTGAGCTCTCGTTTTTTCGAGTTTCTGCGTCTCGGCGACTGAGCATGCTACGATTTCTTTTTTTTCTTCACCTTAGGTTGGGACTACTATGTGTGAGTGGCAGTTGATACGACCCACACCCACGGCTTGCTGAGCTACTCTTACAGGCAACCTCCCACGGTCAAGCGCGTCCCCCCGAAGAATTATTCCGAGAACTTTGTGTACAAACCTAACAAGCTTCGGATTGTCCGTACGAAGTAGAGTACCTATCAGCAGTCCATTTATGGACGGTTCGAGCACACTACTAGTTGGATGAATTGATAGAAGTTAGTTTGATGCGAAGCAGAGATCATGCCTGTGTGGCAGATCGGTCCAGTGACGTGCTTGTCGAAGGGAATAGATAAGGACACCTCTGCTCATCCTCATGGTCGGAGCTGAACCATTTGGATGTTGGAGCAATGCTGGAGTGTGTAAGAAAATTAAAGCGATTTCGTGTAGACAGCTTTGTTTTCTAAATAGGGGGAAGCATGGCCCGGTTAACTTCCTCCGAGGGCTGCTTTGCATGGTTTGGGCGCCACCGACTTTTCGCTTCTTACCCAGTCCTCGGCTGGCACCACCTCCAACAACCTCCCCCCCTTCTCTTTCCTCCCCGCTATCCCTCCCCTCCCCCTCCTCCCTCCTCGCCGTCGGCTGCACCCCCTGACGTGCTTACGGACACCATGGCCGACATCCAGACCCGCCCGTTCTCGACGAACTACTCTGGACTCATCAACCAGTCCGTCGTCGCATGCGTCCTCGCCGTCGTCTGCTTCGGCGGCCAGGAGATCATGAAGCGCCGTCGACGAGGGAAGGGGCCGTTTCCGCCCGGGTTGGGCAGCATTGAGTCGTGGGAGTTTGGATAGTGAGTGTGTGACGACTTTTGTTATGGAATGTAGGGAGGCTGACCTTTTCCAACAGCCTGTATCAGGGCAGGTCGTGGGCCAAGTGCGTTAATATCCTCCAATTCATTCATATATGCTCATAATTTATTTCAGACATCCATCCCCTCCTTCTCCGTTGGGCTGGCCGCTGTCATGGGTTAAACAGGCATTACAATTCGACGAAGCCCGACTCAACCAATTACGAGGCGTCGACGCCGCTTTCTACGTCCGCTTTATGAGGGGCTGCTGTTCGTCTGCCCCTTGATAGCCTCTTCCACCGTCCTCTCACTGACACCTTTTTTTTTGCTTTACGCAGTTTTATGGATTGTAGTTCAGACACTAACCACCTTTCCCATCCTTTTTCCCATCCATGTCGCACTCTCGCCCATCAAGGACGGGTACGAAGCCAAGTCCATGAACCGCGCGAACATCAGCGCTATTGTCGAAGCGAAGAAGCTCAACCTCCTCGCCATTCACCTCGTCGTCGTCTTCTGGGTCACCGGGTCGTGGCTAGCCACCCTCTACTGGATTTGCAGGGATACCTTCCGCTACCGTGAGGCCCACATTGAGCGCGCGGTCGAGCGCGCCGCGTCTGACGCCGCCGTCGAGAAGGAGTCACAGTACGCAGCGCACCCGCACCCGCAGTTCCCGTTCCAGGCCCTCCCTCAGCTCGACCACGAGGGCTGGAATCGAGGCCTGCGCATGCGCACCGTCATGGTCACGAACCTGCCTCTCTCCTTGCGGTCAGAGAAGGAGCTTAAGGAGTACTTTGAGTATTACCTCTCCCGCCCGCTCGAGGTCCCCTCGCTCGGGCTCAATTCGACCACACAGCCGGGCTTCCTGAACAAGATCGTCGCGCACATTCTCAACCGCGCCAAGCGCTCGAGCCGGCACCGGCTGCCGCCGCGCCTCTTTCCACGCCTTACGACGTCGAAGGACGGCGAGGTGCCTGAGATCGGGAGCCGAAGAGGGATGGAGGACTCTGAGACAGGGGAGCGGAAGGTTGGGGAACACGGGCAGGGGCGGTTAGCCAAGCCGCACGTGGAGAAGGTCGTGGTGGTGCGGAAGATGACGGAACTCGCGTCCCTGTTGGAGCGGAGGGAGGACGTGCTCGTCCGGCTCGAGACGGCACACATCAAGCTCGCGCGCAAGGCACTCGAAGCCGCACGGGACGCGATGCGCGCGCGCGCGCAGCCGGCGGGCACTCAACCAGAGTCGCACCATCACTCGCCCGCGGGCTTGTTACTGTCCAAGCTGCGTGTGCCGCACATACACGTGCAAGAGCCGAGCGGCGGTGACGGACACAGGCGTGCGGAGTCCGGAGACACGATAGAGCCCGAGGACAGGGCGGACCTTCTCGTCCGCACCCTGGGCCCCTACGTCGAGGAGTTTGAGCTACTCGAAGAAGATGGGCGGGAGAGCCGGCGGTTCTTGTTGCCCAAGCACCGACCGTGGCGGCTGACACGCCAGTCGTCGGCCGACTCGGAGGCGGGGGTGGTCGTCAACGCTGCTGCCGGGGGCGGACAATCGGACTCGTTCGAGCCGGGGAAGACGGTGTGGGACGCGCTGCTCAGCTTGCCTCGCAGCGTGCTGGACGAGTTCCAGCCGTTGATCAATCTCAATGCACTCTTCAGGGGGAAGACTGTACCCGCGATTGATTACTTCACCGCGAAGCTCCAACTGCTGAACAGCCTGATCATGGAGAACAGAGCGCGCGCACTGGAGAACTTTGAACCGGTGTCGACGGCGTTCGTGACGTTCAAGGATCCGGAGGACGCGAGGAGGGCATGCAAATACCTCGCGGTTCACCCAAAGTCTCCGTTAGTGTGCCTGACGACGATGGCGCCGAGTTACGAGGATTTGGACTGGACGAGGGTCATGAAGAGTAGCTATCGAGTGGAGGTGCGTGTAGCGCTCGTGCATCCTTTGATGCTCTCGCGCTTAAATAAAGTTCTTGTCATAGTTTCTCAAAGATTGGGTCGTAAACCTTGGTGTCTGGTGCGTTCCAGCGTTCCACGAGGATTGCTCACTGGCATTTGGGTGTTGACTGCCCTTCTTTTACAGGGCGTTCACAATCTTCTGGCTTTTCCCCGTCTCTTCTCTGGTTGGTTTTGTCTCCATCAAGAACATTCAAAAGTTCTGGCCTGCGTTGCATTCCTGGCTAAAGCACCACCCATGGGAGGAAGAAATCCTCCAGTCATTCGTCCCCACTGTGTGCATCGCCGGACTCGCGATCCTCGTCCCGTTGATCCTTCTCTTGATCGCCAAAAAGGCACATACGATTACTACTCTGTCTGAAATGCACGACCGAATTATGACACGATACTACAAGTTTCTTATCCTTAATGTCTTGGGTACGTCGGGTTTTCTGCACTTTTTGCTACCTCCGGTGCTGAATCCAAAAAAAAGTGTTCTTCTGTGTCGGCACTAGTGCTCTACAGTCGTTCCTCAACTTCAAGGACATTAAGGGCGCGTATTCAGCCGACTCGCTGCTCGCAACAGTCGCAAAAACGTTCCCCACGGCGGGTCCTTTCTATGTTGGCTGGCTCATTTTCACGACTGGCATGCATGGAGGTTTCGAGATTATGTTGTGTACGTCTGTTGTGATTTATAAATGTTGTTTAAGCGCTGACGGCTCAATTTTTAGTGGGGGTACGATCGAACATGGCTTGCCACTCGAAATCATTACTGACTTTTTTTTTTTTCTCTTTTTTGACAGCTTCCTCTGATTGTCTATCCAAATACACGAAAGCAAGTAACGCCCAGGAAACGAAATGTTGGAATCCGGCCTCGCACGTTCAATTATTATTGTACGTCACTTCGTTCTTCAACTCTCATCAAGCATTCGGTCTTAACCAGCTGCACTTAGATTGGTTGCCTAATCATCTTCTTATTTTGCATGTTCTTTTCGTATTTTCTGTTATGAATCCTCTCGTACTTCCATTTGGCATGATATATTTTGCAGTTGAACGAAGTAAGTCCTGTCATCTCCGCTCTCAGGATTGGTTAATTGAAAGAATTTGCAGCCGTTGTCAAGAATCAGCTTTTGCACGTTTACGCGAAAAATTATGAAGGGGACGGAAAGGTGTTGATGATCCGTATGATCCGTTATTCTTTCGATGGTACGCCTTTTCATCACTCAAAAGGACATGCCAGTCGGATTGAACGCCTCTAAGGACTTTTGCTCACCCAAGTGAGCTTCACGGCGTACATGGCCATCAACAAACAACTACCTCACTTAATCCTGTCGGCCATCCTTATTGCCCTGACCACAGTGATCAAGATTATGTGTGTTCTCATATTCTTTTTCTTCTGTTGGATTATGTTGCTTACATTGTCTAGTGCCACTCGTGTATGCCGAGGCAAGTTTGAGGAACTCGACCTGGCCGAAGCAAAGGCGCTTTGTGGCGATTGTCCCTCGACCTCAAACTCACGCCCCATAACCCCGCCTATAGAACCTCCTGAACTGATCGACGAGGGCCCACGTCTTCATCCTAACTTCTGGACGTGGCGTTTCCCCGCCAAGGTGGGCTTCGGTAATCACACCATACCAGGGCACCATGGTGCTCAGAATCGTCGGCCGATACCATTTGGACCAGGTTCGACAGGGCGCTTCCGACGCCTGAGCTCGGTCGAGTTCCCTCGTGAGTCTGAGTCGGAGGCACAACCTGATCTTTCCGCATCACATTCTGCGCCAGCACTACAAGATACAGTCTCCCCTAGACGTACAACACTGTCTATTGAACTTCCAGCACCGACACGCGTCGATATGGAACGTGAGGGCCCAGTGCTTCAACCTAGCCCTCGGCAACTCGTCACACCTCACTCAAAGCATCCAACATGGGACGATTTCTCAAATCCTGACCACCCATACGAGAACCCCTATTATGTGCGTGAGGTCACCAACCTCCTCTGGCTTCCCCGTAACCCTTGTGGAATCCTCAACTTGGATGATACTATCGATTTACACATGTCCATCACGAGTGAGCCCGGTATAGGCCAACTTGGTGCATGGGGCGACCGTACGACTCAAGATGTTATGACCATGTCCATGATGTCGTCCATGGATTGGATCAGCGAGATTGGTGAATCAGACGACGAGCATGCCGATATACCTGCGCCGCTCGTCGAGTCTCCTGAAGAAATCGACCGATTTGAGCTTACAGGGAAGGAGGAGATTGACGTCTCACCTACGATCGCGGCGAGGGCGCGTGTGGAGACGGATGTCGAGCAGGCCGGCACACTGGACCGCAAGAAATCGAGGTCTATCCTCAGTCGGAAACAATCCAACCTCAACAGACCGCACACGGCATGTAGTGAAGCCCCACCATCGACACTCGCTCCCTCGACTCTCTCACCCACCCCCCGCTGGCCTACGGGGCGTTCAAACTCAACCAACCCATCCGGTTTCCGATCTTTCTCCAGCTCAACAGGGCGCGCGAGCGGACGGCGCGCCTCGTCACACTTCTCTGACAGGGAACGAAGACGACCCAGTACAGATCAAGAGATGGGCGTCCGTCGACCGGTCTACCACGCCCAGGCGTCCTTCACACGCTCTGCGTTGTCCATCGTCAACTCTTCTACGTCCCGCATCTCGAACCCGGCGGTCGCAGCTGGGCAACCGACGATTCGCGTTGTGAGTCATGACCGAAGTGGCACGCTCCACGTTTCTGCGCACGAGGCAGTCGTACACGAGGTCATCGCGGAGGAAACAGTGGCAGCAGAGGACCGGATGCGCGAGGAAGTGGAGGCTGAGACTAAGGCGACTCGTAGACTCCCCTGGTGGAAGTCATGGCTGTTTAAGAGTGCAGAACCTGAGGCATAGGAGGTTTTGTTGCTTTTTAATGGCGTTTGCCTTATACTTGGCGTTAGGTCCGAGAGATTAATGGCTCCATCACACGTTTTAGATTATCTATCATTCTCACTGTCCATTGCTGTAAATACATGTTTCAAAAGGATCACAACACCTATCTAATACTTGATGATGTTATGTTGGCTGCTATCGAACCAGGAAGCCATCTTATAAGTATTTTAGATGCATTGGCCTAGGATTATTTTGAGGTTGCGCTACTCTACGGTAAACCTCGATAGGCGCATGGGTACACCAAAAATGGTAGGTTGCCTCCGAAGTGGGCTGATTGGTTTCGAGCTGGCGAGAACGCGATAACAATCGAATCGGCAACTACATATCTAGGTTTGTGAAGAGGTCATGTTCCCTGTGTAGTTCGGTCCACGAAGGTAAGCCAAAGAGCCCTGGTAGATCACTCCAGATTTGGCTCATCATAGCTGGGTAGTCAACAGTGATTCTGCGGAAGCAACCCTCACATATCGATGGAATCGTCGTAGAGAGCATCTTGGAGCTCATCCAATCCAATTCAACGAGTATGAAGATTATTCCGCTAAGCTCGATATGTGGCTCGGGATGGGCAAATTTATGGCGCAACGAGAAACAACCGTTATTGCCGCATGGTAGCGTGATGAGTGCTTGAAGTCCTCGGAACCTTCGAAGAAAAGCATCCCGGCCCTCCAGAAATGGATATAAGATATTTGGAGAAAGGTTCGCGTCAAGGACCTCGTTTATAGTGAGTCTTAGACAGCGAAGATAGGCGGCAGGCAATACGATTCGAACGTTGCATTCCCACGCTAATGGGAGTACACGTAAAAACGTAGCATCAGGGTTGCCTGGTTCATTTCAGTATGTGAAACCACCGTTGATTTCGAACCATTCAAGAGCCTGGTTGAATACACCAGGATGGTTAGAGACTTGGACAAACTTGTCCAGAGAATCAGGAAAAAACGATTGTGAGTCGCCTGATAACTTCTGCCCGAAGTGGGCCAACGGAATATTTATGTCCAACCCGTAGAATCGACTTGAGTATGTCGAAGTTCATAGGGACGTTGGGCTCGCACAGCCTAAATGTCGGTTGGTTTGTGAGATATAATGCATAATCAAGCAGGCCTAGCTTAGTGGCGCTTTTTCACATACCTCTCTCCATAGAAAGCCCGTAACGAAACCTCTATATCTTCTGCGGTATCATGTAACAAAACGAGTGGACATCCGTCCACCGTTTCTTGATTTGTACCCTCCTGTGGCTGAGGCAGTTCGAACATGTGTTTGAACACGGATGAGTGCAATGCCAGCACAGTGCGGTGCACTTTGAACAAAACCGTGCTAGCTTGCAAAACGACGCTTCCGTCGTCCAGTCAGAATTTATCAGAGCGCTTGAGAGTTGGCAGAGCTTCAGTGATAGACATGGCGTGCTTCGGTTCACTGCGTGGTGCAAGCCTAGTTTCAAGGGAGTTGGTGTGAGTGAGCGTAAGCGGGGTCCCTATATACAGGACGGAAGGTCTACTCGAGACCGAATCGATTCAGAACTTCTATTACGTCGTCAACTCGCTTGTTTCAGTTCATTTCGTCATTCGATTTCTGGACCCGGACATTAGTAGAGTGGGCATTTGACTACAAAGTGCTGTCCATTTACCGGTATTAATGGGAACCTTTTCAACATCAGCATCCTTTGGAAGATCATACGTCTATCATTTTATACTGATTGTCTACATTCAGCAAACCTATACAACCTCCATTTGTAGTTATATGTTGTTGTAGATTACAAGCTACCAAGCTTACGCATTTTGAATACTTAATGACCGTGGCCAAAGGCGCTAGCTACCGCTACAGGAATGAACATTCCCATGACAATAAGCAAGGGCCGTATTCGACTTTCTTCTGTGGCAGCCTGCGTATGGTGAGAAATGGATTGAGCAACATAGAGAAAGCTTCCCCCCTATGAAATGAACAGTTAGACAGTGCCAAGTTGGTTTGATATACACATACTGAAATAAGTATAGCTACTCCCGTCCATTCAGGTTTGATACCCATGAAGGAGAACACGCCATAGGAAGCGAGCGCGCCCAAAGGCGTAGATATGCTGAAAATGGCGATATACTTCTTACACGCTTCCGGAGAAAGCGACAAGGCCAGCAGCGATGCCGTAAACGCTAACGTAGTGGGAGCTTTTGGCGTTGGTCAGTCAAAGTGGGCAGGTTGGAGCAGTCCAACCGCACCTTTATGAATCACCAAAGCCAAAAATATGACAAAAGGCAGCTCGGAGTCGTAATCTGTATGTCTGTCTGACAAAGCAGACACTCCGAGTGCCAGTCCGTCCGTCAGCGCGTGCATACACAGTCCAAGCGTGAGTGCGAACGCCGGCTGCACACCGTCCGAGCTGCCAGTCTTATCTCGAGCAGTAGCATTAACTCGTTCACCTGCTTCACCGCGCGTCGCATCGTTTCTCTCAACAGCGTCCAAATCAGCATCGAACTCGACACTTTCGTTCGGTGGAGTGCGCCGGGCGTCCAATACGAATGCGTCTGCATCGTGTGCGTGTGAACCGGCACCGCTGGCATGCTCGACCAGCAGTATGAATGCGAAGCCAACCAAGAGCGCGAGGGCTATTTTTGTGACGGGAGTTTCCCCGCCAGGGTGTGCTTCGATGAGTGTTTCGATACCCCTGGAGTTACAATAAGCACGTCGAACTTGATGCATCCGGAGGATAGAGGTGCAGTTCTAGGTTTGGGACATACTCAGGAATGATTATCCCCAACGCAGCGCCCAATAGTAGTCCATTGCCAAGAGTTGCCAAATAAGATATATGGGATTCTGTAATGTATCGGGGGCCTTCAGTCAGCTCTCTGTCGAGTTTGAAAGGATCGACTTACTCGAAAATACGACAGACAGAGGCAGAATACCGATACCGTAGGAGACTGCGCCGAGCGCGAGAGACATGAAAACAACAGACATATCGTAAGCAAGTCTAATGCCACCCTAGAGATAAATGGAGTATTGGAAGTAATCTGAACAGGACGATGGATGCAGTCATAACAAAGATTCAGAAGATGTGGATGTTGAGTGTGAGTCCAAAGAAGCAAAGTCGTCCGACGTCCAAGCGCTCGGGGGACTTCGATCGGGGATCCAATTCCTGAGACCACCAGTGGCAGACGACACACATCGTTGCATTGCGACCAGCATCAGCGTCCTACAAACGAACGTCCAAATTTCCCTGCTGCCGACACATGCCACTGCTGGAAGAGGCCGATGAAGAAAAAGATCTGAGCCTCCCTAAAAACAACTTGGGGCCTCCCTCAAATCCACCCAATCTATCTTTGCCCGTCGAGCTGTCTGACCGCATCATTGACTTGGTTAGCACGCAACGCCTAACACTCGTACATTGTGCCCTCGTATGCAAAAACTGGAACCGGAGAAGCATCTACCACCTCTGGAGAAAGGTCACTCTTACGACTGCCACGAGAACTGTCCGGTTCTTGCTTTCACTCGAGCAATCGCCCCGATTGGGTGGACTTGTTCACTCGCTCACCCTCGGACATGACACACCGTTGGCCGCATCTATCTGCGCGAAACTGACGGCTTTGAAAAAGCTCAAAATAATTGGTGCACAGTATCGAACTCACCAATCCGCTGCCGTACCCACACTAAATACCGGATCGACTTTATCCCCAACGGCCTGGTGCCATGCTAGTGCAGTCACAAACCTAACACTCTCAGCCTGCACTTTTGAGACTTCTCATTCGCTCAACGACTTTTTGTGCATGTTTGTCTCCCTTGTCAAGTTGACTATGGATGCGGTCGAAGTAGATTCCATTGTAGTCGCTCAAAATTCGCTGCCCGCAGGTCTGCGTGAACTCGTTCTCGTCGATGTCGAGTGGGATTGCCTAAGTGAATGGACCATCCCACATCTGGTAGAGATACATATCACTGTGAAGAATGGGTTGAGGGAAGCTGGTAGGTTGAACCGTTTTCTCGCGCACGCTAAGAGGAACGTGCGAAGCATTCATCTGATAGTAAGAAGAGAAGGTGAGCCGCATCTGAATTATACCACACGACCCCCAGGCTAACAAAACTAAATGTAGACCGATATCTTTCGCTTCCTTGCAACCTCTCCAGAAATACTAAACTCCGTTCTCTTAGAATTGATGTTTCGAGAAGCAAACCAACGGAATGCGAATCGATCGTATTTTCGCTACTGACTAGTGTAGCATCAGGCAGTTTGCGCAAATTATCCCTCAATCTCCGGTTAGTTCATTGCGGAGATGACCCGCATGATCTGTTTCCTTGGAGTGATCTCGATAGAATTCTCGCTGGCGCAGCCTTCAGGCATTTGCGCAAGGTTGACGTTTACTGTGCCAATTTCTCGGGTGTCAACCTTCAAATGTTCGCCTGTGACCAGGGCAGTTTACTTCCCTCCTTGTCAGCCAGACGGGACGTCGTAGTTAACCTATCTCTACTCAACAAGATTTAATATACATTTGGAGCGATTTACACTAATGGTCAAGTCATGCTAGGTCGTCCCCTTACGCAATCGTGACTTTGTTCTTGTAGAAAGCGACATAGTCTTTGATGTTCTTTGCGGCGTCCTTGGGCTCAGGGTAGTACCAAGCCACATCATTGATCTCATTATCACCGAGGGAGAGGTTGTAGTACGAGGCCACGCTACGTTTCGATCATGTCAGTTTCTATTCGCTCCTCGAAATAACGATCAAGAGACGCGAGAGAGGCTTACCCCTTCCATCCGCAAGTGGTGCTTTTTTTTTTTTTGGAAATGATGAGTGACGGGCGAAGGCAGAGGTGTCGATCGGCCTACTCACTGGGTAGATGAATCCTTGAAGTATGATTGGTTGAGCGAGCTGGGTGGGAAGTAGTGGTTTCCTTCGACGACGACTGTGTCATTCGACTCAGCGAGGACGGTACCGTTCAGTGTAGCTTTGACCATGTTTGGGGCAGAACGATGGCGATAACTGGCAACTTGAGTAAGCGAGTGGTGGACGGCTGGTGAGGAGTGACAGGCGAGACACACTGTAAGTGCTGGGCAGTGGGAACGCCTGAGATCTCATGCTTATGTGGGCTGCGTTCTCGCGAGTTCACGTGTGCCAGAAGCTCAGCCCTATTCAGTCTTGTTCGATCTTGCTCAGCTCGCCTAGACCATCAAGGACTTATGCCTAATGCACAAGCGATGCGCTGAGTAAGCCGGATACTTACTGTCGGATGCTAGGATTTGTCGGAGGTGATTGTCTCAGATTACTTTCCCACTAAAAATTAAGAACACTCGAAGCCATGACTCCAAGCCAAGCCCCAGTTTTGGCAGGTAATGACGGGGGACTCGGGGGCAATTCCCGGCATCCAGACTTGGTAGAGTCCTGAAAGATCCTGATGCACGTCTACTTATTGACCAAGGCCTAGTTCTTTCTGCGGTGGCTTGCCGTACTCGTGCAGATGAATGGGGAACGGGTGACGAGGTAGTCTGCCAATATCAAGGTTTAGATTGGTTGAAGCTGTGACGTCGGGATTACCTGATATTGATCGCTCGCTTCCTCAGATCTCAGACTCGCCCCTGGCACGCGTGCAGATGACAATATTGACAGCGCTCGCAGTCCCGGAGGAGCAGCCGCCGGCACCGGGGTTCGAATCGTTGGCTCTCTCAACATTCGACTTTCATGAACAGCGATATACTCATTGACGACCGTAGACATACCAGCCAGCTCCTACCTATGCTTACACGGCTCCTGTTAAGAAAGCTACATGGGCCATCACGTTTTTCGACACTCAAAACCTTCTGTTTTATGGACCGCCTGGTTCCAACAACGTCTACATGCCTCTGGTTCGATTGCCGTGACGCACCCTCGTCTACCTCAATTCTCCGAACTCTTCTTTTTCTCACTCCACCTGTCACTATCATATGGCCATGTGCTTCACAGTCCATTGAGAATGCTAAACTTCAGCAGGACACAACGCCGCTCGCTCATCACACAAATGACGTTCAACGTGATCAGTCGTTGATGCGAATCCTTGCAGCCTAGGGCGGCGAAGTGCTTGTCATGATGCATGATGCAAAGCAAGAGAGGCTCGCTACCGTGTATTTGGCGACAATACTGCATGTATGTCCAGCAGTTATGTCTCCTTCAACTTATGGGGACATTGTTGCGAAGTAACCGTTGATTAAGGTGAGTTTAGTAGGATGCTCATACGGCTCAAATTTATATGTTTACACGAGCTCAATCAGGTTGGGATACAGCTTGCCGCTGCCGAACATACTTGACAGTCTGTAGAAAGAGAAATCAAGGAAGCATCTTCCTCCGGCGAATACCTGTCAAGCTTCGAGCTTCAAGTATCTTCCGCGGCTGAAAGTGTCTAGATCCGCCACAGCTCCAGCTCCAGCAAAGCAGGCGTTTGTGCCGGCGCGTTTTTTCCGGACATACGGATTGGAACGTGCCACCCTACCATCGCTCCGCCCCATGCCCAAGCAAACATGGAAGAGGAGCGAGCTCGTATCAGGTACGTCACTCCGCTCTTCGGGTGCAGAACGAAAATGTTCAACGCTTGCGTAGATGCATGCATCATTGGCTTCATGGTTCTTTTCCAATTTTTTAGAAAATGAAATGGAAAAAGGACTCGCTCTGTATAAAATCGATGGCTTGGAACAAAACATGGATTCGACAACCCCAGTTCCGCGTTTCATTCGTCTTCCCTGTTTTGCGGACAAAGCATTCGACAATGCGTCTTGCCACACTGCTCTTGCCGATCCCCCTCCTTCTCAGCTCGGCCTCTGCCTTCCCATGGATGGCTGTCGGTGGCGACCCCCGCGCCGTCAAGCGCGGCCTCGAAGCCATGAGCAAGGACCCGGAGCTCGTGCGCGAGATCCGGGAGCTCATGAACGAGCAGGCTGCTGAACTGAAGGGATGGGAAAACGTCGGCAAACGCGACCTCATTGGCGGTATCATCGGAGGCTTGTTGGACGGCATTCTCGGGCCAGTGAACGGTATCCTGGCTGGTGTGCTGAGCACGTTCCCGAGCTCCGTTGAGGGATCGAAGAAGTTCCCTGAGCCAGAATATCCGTTCCAGCCCCCAGGACCAACTGATCAGCGAGGTACGCGTTTCGGTAGTCGTCACTCAGTAGTTGTTTTCTAACCTTTAGTTACTTATAGGACCATGCCCCGGCCTGAACACCCTCGCTAACCATGGCTACCTCCCACGCAACGGCATTGTGACCGCCGGGCAGGTCATCCGTGCCACCTCCCAGGTGTTCAACATGGGCGCCGATCTTGCCGCCGTCCTCGTCGCGGGAGCGGTGGGACTCAACGGTGACATCCAGACGCTCAGATTCTCTCTCGGTGGCGCAGACGCACGCACAAACTCGCTCGGGAAGCTGGGCGGTATCTTGGGCACTGAGACTGGTCTG